>JAPYMA010002490.1:0-155534 GCA_035041965.1 Anisakis pegreffii
TGTGGTAGGGCGAAGGAGGGATGCGGCACGTGACGACCCGCTTAACTCTGGAGCCAGAGGTAGGGACTTGGACTGGCCCATCCCACCTAATTGAAAATGTTTTTTTCATTTTGTGCACTCAGTCATCCCCTCCAATGTGGACTTTATTACGTGTTGGACTCTACCATAGGTACAAGACTAGCACATTTGCTGATAGTCGACTTAGCTTAGCACAGAATTAATTTGACTGAGATTTACAGTAGCTTGACTTAGCTTAAAATTTGACTTCGCATTAAAAGTTTGAGATTGACCGACCTCGACTTAAAGCTGGCATTTAGATTCTTACGTAGGTTCCAATTGACGTAGACATGAATTTACTAGGCTTTGACATGACTCAATGGAGTGTTAGTTATCATGACCTTGAGGCACATTAGCATGCGATTTAGAGGATGTTTAGTTGCATGCACAATCTGACACAGTAAATCAGTAAAGCCGTGGATGAGAAACAAGCAACCGGAACTCATCGTTACACAGAGATAGAGGTACCACATGAGAGAATAATTAGTTTGTTGCAAAAGGAACTCTGACTGGTGTTGATAATAACTGCACTGGCATATGATAACAAGAAAAGTATCCCTCTAAAATTGAGTTTCACTAACGTAGGGTATGAATCGCCTTATGAAGTTAGCGGTAGGTCTGGAAAGTTCGCCTGGACCACTCATCCTGTAGAGTCGAGTCGCTGACTGGTGACTCGAAGTCTCAGGTGTTTGTGGTTACTCGCCGAAGCTTATCTATTAGCTAGTGTCATGATGGCATTCATACAATTCTATGATGATTCCTTATGTCCCTTGCCAGTGTGGTTATCATTCATCACTTGTGCCACTGAGATACTCGATAACCTCATACAATCCACTCGAATGGTCTAAAGATATCGTATTGAAAGTAAGGTATTAGTTAGTTTCTGGGAGAGCTATCATCAGGTGTTGATAATGGCTGTGCTGGCATATCAAATGAAGAAAATATTCCTTAAAAATTGAGTTTCACTAATATAGGGTATGAATCGCCTTATGAAGTTAGCGGTAGGTCTGGAAAGTTCGCCTGGACCACTCATCCTGTAGAGTCGAGTCGCTGACTGGTGACTCGAAGTCTCAGGTGTTTGTGGTTACTCGCCGAAGCTTATCTATTAGCTAGTGTCATGATGGCATTCATACAATTCTGTGATGATATCCTTACTTCCCTTGCCAATGCAGTTATTGTCTGTCATAAGTACTAATAAGGTACTTGATATGTCATCGCTTCTGTTTTCATTAACTGACCAGTTGTAAGAGCTTATATCATGAGACAGGGTTGAATTGGATGACAGTGTTTGATTTGTGCATAGGGGTTAAAATTTTCTCTTGGCTGCTTGCACAGCGTCTTCTCAGGATTGGAATGTGTTGATGTGTAGGTTATAAAGATAATTAGTGTTTTTGAAGTGGCGTTTTGAGGGTATTGTCATGAAATTTTCTCAAGCTTCATCATTCAAGCACCCATTTGATAACACATGTAACTGAAAGCCAGGTAGTATTCCTCGGATTGCTCTTATACCCTTTAGAGAAAGCAAGACCTGAGTCAAGCTTTACTTAGTATTAGCATGACTTGAACTCAAATTGCTTTTGAGTTGAACCGAAACGATGGCAACTGACTTGATTCGATTTCGTTTTCAAATTACCCAATTAGAATTTATCCGTGTTGTCCTATTTCGAATTGTCCAATTGGATATGAGCATTGAAATCTCGTGTTTATGTGAATATCTGTTTGATTGTGCCGTTGCTGTTGTTGCTGTTTATGTAATTTCTTCGCGTTGTTATAATGTGATTGTTTCATGCGATCATCATCGTGCTCATCCCGTCGTTGATCATTATCGCATTTTTGATGCTGTTACGCCAGGCATAATGAAGGGAATCATTGTTAGGCATGGTTTGGTGGCATTCCATGAGCGAGGTGGAATCGCAAGGTGCATAGGCACCCTGATCGAAGCCCCCGGGTACAGTTCGATGTCACACGTCAGGGTCAGGCTCAAGTTTGATGCTCTTGCCTGTAAGTAAGCTCGCAAGTGTGCCGATATTGGGATAAATTTGAAAATACCAGTGGTGCGTGGCGTGACAGCTGCATAAATGTTTTTCCGCGTGTTACCACACATTACACAAGCTGTCGCTATCTTCGGTTTTAACAAGTTTAGGATTCTCATGATGGCAGCTACTGTAGTTTAGTGGCATTAAGTTTATGGGAATTCAACTGCTGTATAGATTGTGGTTTTAACACGATTGTTTGCATCGTAGTTAGGAAAGAAAAACTGGAAAATGAAAGGGTTTTCGAATTATCGATTTGAGAAGCAATTTTGAAAATGTACTAGTGCAACATACTGTTAGAGATAAAGCAAAATATGTCTAATCATAGATCAGGAACATTTCATGAGAAGACCGTTACACATATCTTAGGGCATAGGGAAGGATGTCTTGAACAGTGATTTAGGTTGTTTCGAAAAACATGATGGTATGACACTCGATTAGGATGATGGATTCGCTTGAAAGGAAAGAGGGTGATGTAAAACCGTTCTTCAAAAGTCGTTAGCATAGAGTAGGGATGGAGAAGCAGCAAGGAATAAAGCATTTATAGTGTGATGTTTAATAATCCATGCTAGGATAAATCCCACAATGAGATCAGGAGGCTTAAATGATCATCATTGTTTAACAGCTGCGGGTTTGCACAGGATATGCTGCCGTCTATGACTTCTGCTCAAATTTTCCGTTGTGTACAGTGTGTCATCAAAAAAAACCTCGGTTTCTTCTCGGACACCGTGGGCGAGGTTACGTATCAAAATCTTGCATTGTATCAGGTTTGCTGATTTACTAATTTGAGAATTGCGAGGAAATGAGCGATTACTCTTGCAAATGCTATAACAAATCGGTTGGTCTCAGTCATGTTTAGAAGGTGGTTGTTTTCATAGATATGAATTGATTAGGTTTGAGATTGGTTAGAATTACGTTGATGGTTTGTTATTACAAGGCGATATTATTACAAGGTACTGCAAGGTTTATTACTAATACAAGGTATTACAAGGTTATTTATAATTACAAGGTTATAATAATAGCGGACAGTTTGATGCAACAATTTCGTTCGCTGACTGCTATTCAGCGTCTCATAGAAATATTCACCATTAGTATTGTCATTGGTGCTGGCTACTACAAGTGGATGGGGCCGAAATGATGAGAAATTTATGAAAGTATGTGCGTAGTCCAGGTGGTCTTTCTTTAGCTTGTAAGCACGACAAAGCTTGCAAGTTGTGATCTAACACTTACAAGTAAGATTAAATTAAATAATAAATCATCATGGATCATTCCTCGTCACTTAAACAGATAAATGTGTGTGACCGTTTTGATTTTTCAACTGTTCGTGTCCTTACTGAATTCGTAACGTTTTCTTTAAGTGCGGGCGTGGACAACTACCGTAATTTATGGGCTAGCTAGTTACCGTAGTTACGTAGGCTCGGAGGTACTATTCACGTTCCAGAGTATCTTGTCTAGCGGTCCATAATCGGGAGGATAATCTACGAAATTCATTTATCAAGAAGCAAATATTTTGCTGTTGGTCTATTTGACAATTCCACCGCGTCGCGAGTCCTGTTTAACAAAGTCTGCATTAATATTATTTCATTCATTTTGCCGATCTCTTGAACATCGACTCGCGAAATTCTACAATTGTCACTTCTCAACAAAAAATATTCTGACCTAAGAATTGAACAAAGTTTGTTGCTATTAGTTCGGGTGATTCATGTTAATCAATCAATCAGACCCTGTATTCGTCATCCGTGTATCTAAATTCGCTAATGCAACCCAGCAAACAGTTTTCTCGTGAACAGTACTTCCTTAAAAGCAATCAGAATTATATTTTTTAATAACGTTGACCACAGGCAAGTATTTGTTTATCTGATGAAGATTCTACGAGTATAATGACACGTGGATGACGGAAGTATTTTCTAAATCAGTGGTTCTCAAACTTTTTTCCTTCGTACCCTCCAAAAATCTTGAGACATCCTCGCACACCTTAAAACAATACTTAAAATGACCTCGTACCCCTCACAACATCCATTCCATCTCTCATTCACTAGTGTTTGCAGTGTAGATAAGCGTATAATTTCAGGTTACGTTCTAGCCTTTTGAAAAATATATACATTAAGTTCCATTCTCGCCTATTTTACATATATGTATGCGTTGAAGTCCACCCTCGCCTGCTTTAATGCATAATAAATGTGAGGTTATGTTGTACCCCTTGGAGATGCGAGCACTCCGGTTGAGAAACCGACGTTTGGCAAACAGTAGGCGGCAATGCAGTAACCAACATTAACCATTTGTCATGATACTTGATTTCAATGATTCGTTTTACTTGAAAGCTGAAGAAGAATTTTTGGTGTTCTTGTGAAGTGGGAATTCAAACTGTGCGCAATGAAGCTTGATAAAGTTGATGAAATGAATTAATTTTCAGCCAAACAGTTTCATTCAGCAGAATTCATTTATGATAACTCAAAACAATAGATTTGTTTGAATATGTCGTGATTTGAGGTTGTCTACATCCCAAGACCACCAGTAACTTCCACTGCTGTACCAGTCACATACGTTGACCAGTCAGATGCCAGAAACACTACTGCATTAGCTATTTCCTCCGGTAAACCCATACGACCCATTGGAATCCTGTCGCATGCAGCTTTGAGTAACTGAAATTTTCATTCACTGAGGATAATCTTGTGATTGAATAGCGATGAACGAAGTTATACGGCGCTGCTGGATAAAACTTCAAGTTCGTGTAGCTATAATATGCATTCTAGCAGTGACACTGAAAACAGTGTGAAAATCAGATAAAAGTGCATTGCGAAAGCAGAAGGGAGAGGATATTGCACACAGAAATGCTGTTCATAACCTTAGCTTCAATCGCATCGGTAAGTGGTGTGCCAACATAACCCGGTAGAACCGCGTTCACTCGAATTCCATCTCTGGCCCATGCAGATGCTGCTGATTTTGTGAAACCGATTACTGCTGACTAAATGCATTAAAATTAGTCTTTCAAGGGTATTGCTAACAGGAGAGTCAAATTCACACTCTGTGGTTGGCATTTTGAAAAAGTTGGGAAAAATTGCAGCTGAAGACGAAGTTTACGAATAATTAGCAAGGTCGAGAATTCATGGAACCTTTGTCGAGGCATAGTTTGCTCGTTCAGCTGCACCCATTTTACCAAGAATTGAAGAAATATTGATGATTGATTGAGCGATTTTGCGCTGGAACGCAAGTCGTGCAAAAGCTTGAGTAACCTATAAATCGCAAGCATACACATCCACTTATTTTCAGTGGTCCGAATTCATTTCAATGTCTCATTCAACTAAATCGAATCCATTCAAATAGTGCATGCTCAAATCTGACAGTGAGACACATTTCTTTCTCTTGCATAGCGCTGTGTTGATCTCTTACGGCATATGCAACAATATACCGGAACCAATGCAAACTCCAAACCAAACCTCATGAACATGGAATACAAACAAGCAAATAAATAGATTCAAATTCATGGGATAGAATGAACGATTGATCGGCATGATATGTGAATAGCAATACCAAATACACTCCTTTGAGATTCACAGCAACAACTTCATCGAATTGCTGTTCAGTCATGTCGAGCAGAGGTGCATCACGAATTATACCAGCGCAATTCACAACTATATCTGGCACACTATTGTATTGCTTCATTGCAAAATCAGCCAATAATTTCACTTCTTTACCACTTGCAACATCACATCCAAATGCCATATGTTTTGCTCCATCTGAATCGACTCGATTAAATTACAGTGATCGAATTGGGTAATCGAAATTGGTCAGCATTCAGACTCGTAATGAAAATGAATAAAGTAATAACTTCATGGATACTGCTCGTGTATATCCATTGTGGAACTTTGTTCACAGCTCAGTTATTCGATTGAGAATATTATTAAATGTTCTCTTGTGAATATGACTAAATATACTTTTGATCACTGCACAGAAAAGTGAAACGAATAATCGAACTGGTAGTAACCATGAGCTGGCAATGATTTACACACTTCTTCGGCTTTTTTAGGGAACTTATCGACAACAATCAGTTTAGCGCCGTGTTGAGCAAGTCCGTCGCAAATGGCTCGTCCAATACCACTGCCGCCTCCTTAAGAACTATTGCGGATTGTTCGTTTGATAATTGTGAGTGAACCGATCACCAATCAGCACTGGCCAAGAACAGTTACAATTGATAACAGCATCAAAAATTTCGCCGATGAAAAGGATATTTCTGCCAAAACTCATGTTCTGGTTGATTGCTAAGCAGCAAATAAAAATCGACGAACGTGTCGCAAGGAAAATCAGATTCTTGCTCTTCAGCACTCTTGTAGCACCAAAAATGAATTTTCTCTATTACCTGTAACAATTCCGAATTTGCCAATAAGTATTTTCGCCATCAGCGGAGCGTGAAACGATTTCGCCTGCAATTCAGAGAATTGCTAAGTTCATGTGGAGTTGGACGCTTGATGGCTCACAGTGGTGATTCGAAACGAATTCGCTGACTCAGAAAAGTTATCAAGGAAGCATATGATTTTGGCATTAGGAAAGTTTTCAAGACCACGCACTCACTGCAACCTATCTGCTTTTGAGCTAAACAATAGTCAGCCATATCGTATCAGTTGTTTTGTTTTGGGCAGAATATTGAGGGATTTCTTTGTGAGACGCATGGTTTTCATGAGCAACGTTTACTCCTCTCGAACGTAATGGTGATTTTCAAGTGGTCACATTTGAGGAATCCGAAATTGCTCGTCACCATCATATACACCTTTCAAAAACTACATAATGCGCTGCGGACAAGGATAACAAAAGCAGTAGACTCAGATGTATGGTCTGAGTATAACAGTGGCTTGAAAATTATACCATCAAATTGAGTGGGTTTAAATCACGTACGTGAGGTTGTTGTTCAAAATTCAACTGGATCACCGAAAATAACAAAGTCTTCAATAAACGATACGTTTTGCTGATCTTGGTGGAATTCTAAGTAATCTGAGGATTTTTTTTGTGTCTGACGTCTTCAGCAATGCAAACTGAGAAATGGTCATGGGGTGAAGCAGAAGTGGACAAAATGATGACTGAAATTGGGTTCAACTGAGGTGAAGGTGGGGAAACTACGGTGAATTGAGGGTGAACGTTGAAGTGGCTGTCGTTGTGATTGACTGCTGAAACAATGAAGCTTCATTGAGTTAAAACGAGTGCTTTATAAATGCATTTATGCATATGTGTTCCATTCGCATATTTTTTTATAGTTACTGGAGAATGAGCACGAGGCGATTGAAGTGCAATGCTGTTTGCTGATGGATGAAATTAAGAGATGGAAATTTCAAGAAGAGAAACTAATACTCACTTCATTCAAACAGCTTTTCCAGTTCGCCGACTGCGGATTTGCTTATCACTGTGTATGTCGTAAATTTTATGTCATAATGCCGAAACACCTGCTGTTATTTCGATTAGAATAACTCAACCGATATCTTTTATCTTCACTGAAAGTCACTCAAATTCTCAAATGTTATCCACGAAAATCTGCATCAAATAACGATCCGTATCATTTTCTACTGAATTTCACGTCAGTCATAGCAACGCTCATAGTTTTTCGCTTCGTAGAATGACTGACTGAGAACTTTGAGAGGTTTTTATTTGTTGAAAACACTTCACATCATGACATATTGCACAGAGTTTTGTTTGAAAAGAAAGAATCACGTTTGGAAGAAATCAATGTTCCAATGCTTCATACGTTGCAAAATAACCGCAGAGAAAGTGGTAACCTACACATTGATTTGAGAAAATTGTTCATGATGTAACAATATTTCGCAAAGCTTCTATTTTCGAACACATCGGTTTCGGACGAAGAATAAAACTTCGATGACTAAGTCAGCTCGGTGTCCGAATGCCACGACTATCTCGAGCAGTTCGTCATAGTCTCGCATACGCATCCAGATTTAGAAAAACATATATTTTGCCGAGGAATTCTGCTTACATGAGGATATGTGACCATTTTCTTAAAGTTATCTCAACTAGCGCAGTGGCGCTCATTCATATAAATTGTATCCCTGTAGATCAATCTATAAATTATGTAGCAATATAGGGTTTACCATCTTCACTCAGAAACATATCAACTTCTCCACACCATTCAACTCTTAAGAACATCTAGATTTAGAATATTATTGATGGTAACCCCTACAGTGTTATAAGAATGAACAGATTGATTAACTGTGATACAATGTATTTGAATGAACGCCTTTGCGCCTAATGCTGAGATACCATCTTCAAGAAAACCGTACTGCCGAGCAACTGAGACGCAATCAGAAAATCGGCTATTTTCTTGGATGTAGGCGAGGTCGCCTGATAAGGTATAAATACGATGGTGTAGAGAAACCACCATGTTATTAGGTAAACCCGAGAAGGATTTTTACATTCTTATAAACCTCTTTATAATTAAGATGGTAGCCCTTTAAGAGTTGCCATCTTCAAGCTAACGGTATTCTCATAGCGCGGTAACATAGCCATTTCTTCACACCATTGGATTCCCTAGTTGCGACAATATCTATTGATTTATAGTGATCAGATGCATTTCAGTGAGTACAACTGCGCTAATTGAGATAGCTTTAGTAAAATAGCTACACCACCTTAACTAAGCAGAATCGCCCAACAAAATATATATTTTTCTGAATTCAGAGATTCTGCTCGATCGATTGATGCGAAGAAATTGATATGTTACTGATCAAAGCTGAGAGTACGGTAGGCTTGAATGTGGCAACCCCTATAACATCAGAAAAATAGCCATATCTTCTCGTAGAGGCGGAAATTCTCAGCGAAATTTTCATTCTCATAAAGCTGAGATTCTGGTCGATCACACGATTTAGAAATATCAATATGTTACTCAGCAAACCTGAGAAGACGGTTGGCTTGAATATATCATAACTTTATTTCTATTGTAATGCATAATATCAATTGATCTATAGTGATACAATGCATTTCAATGAACCCCACTGCGCTAGTTGAGATAGCTTTAATAAAATAGCTGTGCCTCCTCAACTAAGCAGATTCACCCGACAAAGTATATATATTTCTGAATCCAGAGATTCTGCTTGATCGACTGGTGTGAAGAAATTGATATGTTACTAGTCAAAATTGAGAGTACGGTAGGCTTAAATGTGGCAACCCCCATAGTATCAGAAAAAATTCTATAATCCCTCGCAGAGGCAGAATATCTTGGCAAAATTTTTCATTTTTAGAATGCAGAGATTCTACTTGATCGAATGGTGCATAAACTTCAATATGTTTCCTGGCAAACTTGAGAGTACAGTTACCCTGAAGATGGTGACTTCTATAGAGCTACAGTAACGTAATGAAATTGATCAATAACAATAGAATGTATATGAATGAGCGACTTTGCGCTTGTTGTTGAGATAGCTTCATAAAAAGAGCAATATCTCCTGAATTAAGCGGAATTACTCAGCAAAGTGTATAATATTCTCAATCTATAGATTCTGCGTGATTCAATGGTGTGAAGAAATTCACATGTCGCTAGGCAAACTTGAGAGTACCCCAGGCTCGAAGATAGCCACCCGTATAGCATTGGGAAAATAGCTATATCTCCTCAACTAATCATTATTGGTCGGCAAAATATATAATATTATTAAAGAAGAGATTCTGAGCAATCGAATGGTGCAATGAAATTCATATGATATCGGGGAAACTTGAGAGTTTAGTTACCTTGAAGAGCTGGTAGCCTCTTTAGAGCTATAGTAGCGTATTGATGTTGATCTATTCTGATAGAATCTATATGAATGAGCGATTTTGCACTCGTTATTGGGATAGCTTTATAAAAATAGCCATAACTCCTCAAGAAAGCGGACTTGCTCAACAAAATATATATTTTTCTGAATGTAAAGACTCCGCTGGATCGCATGCTGTACAGAAATTCATATGTTACTGGGCAAATCTAAGAGTACGGTAGGCTCCAAGATGGCTATAGGATTGAGAAAATATCTCCTCAACTATTCGTTATTGCTCATCAAAATATATGATATCCTGAATGTAGAGATTGTGAACCATCGAATGGTGCAAAGAGATCCATATGTTATCGGGCAAACTTGAGAGTGCGGTTATCTTGAAGATGGGGTAACCCCTTTAGAGCTATAGTAACTTATTGATGTTGATCTATAGTGATGAAATGTATATGAATGAACACAAATATCCCTCTTGAGGTAGCTTTAAGAAAATGGCTGTATCTCCTCAAAATTGCTCGGCAAAATGTATGTTCATCTGAATCTAAATATTTTGCAGAATCGGACGGTGTAGAGAAATAGCTATGTTACTTGCTATATATAACTCACTGCAACACTTGAACCCATCGAGTGCGATATTGTTGAAAGAAAAGTGTTTCGGTATTCTTTATTGCTGAGCAATTAAACAGTTTGATAACAAAACGCGTTAAATGTTGATGTGTTTCAATACTAGCTCACTAACTACCAGAGTGAATGTTCAGTTGACGAAGGCAATTGGATGAAGAATTGCTTTCGACAACGTCACTATGAGGTTTGCACATGAAAAAGTTTTCCAACAGTTCATGATCAGTGCTTTTTGTATGAGGAAATATGTTTATCATCGAATGATTTTCGGCTCGTTAGATGAAACATTGTGCGGAGACTTTTATGTAAATGTTGCAAAATTTCGTTCACACATTTTTTCACATGCCAAAACCACCAGTCACTTCCATCGCTGAGCCGGTAACGTACGATGACCAGTTGGAAGCAAGGAAGACACACGCATCTGCGATTTCTTTCGGCTCACCCATACGACCCATTGGAATTTTTTCACATGCTGCTTTGAGTAGCTGAAAACGAGGTTACATGAGCGCAACTCATCGAGTTATTCACATTCTCTAAAACTGATTATGCCTTATTTCAACAGATTTTGTACCAAATCATTGCAATAATACCGTAGAATGACTGACTCTTCATTCTATGATCAATGCATTTTTTGCAGTAATTGATGACCTTGACTGATTGTAATGTCTCCGTTCAGCAGTAAATGCATAACTCATGCTTTCAAAGACTGACCTTGTCTTCAATGGCAGCAGTCAACGGTGTGGTGATGTATCCTGGGAGAACAGCGTTCACACGAATTCCATCTCTGGCCCACGCGGATGCTGCTGATTTGGTGAAGCCAATTACAGCCGACTGAAATGAAACTTCTACGATCCATTCAGATCAATTTTCTATTCAAATCAGTCAAAATGTTCTGATGTTCTTTCGAAATGCCATAGTTGTATAGCCATGCTTCAAGGTTGGTCATGGAAGATCGGCCATTTACGAAAATGATTAAAAATTATGAAACCGATTCACAGACCTTTGTTGAGGCATAGTTTGCTCTTTCGGCCGCACCCACTTTACCCAGAATTGAGGCGATATTGATGACTGATTGTTGAGTCTTGTGTTTAATTGCAAGCTTAGCAAATGCTTGGGTTACCTGAATTTGTGAAGTTTTGAATCGCAATTTTACACTAAATGTAATAATTTCTGCAAATGATAACTCTGAGAATAGTGTGAATAAATGAAAGGAATACCAAATAAACTCCTTTCAGATTCACAGCAACAACTTCATCGAATTGTTGTTCAGTCATATCGAGCAGAGGTGCATCGCGAATTATACCAGCGCAATTCACAACTATTTCAGGCACGGCGTTATACTCCTTCATCGCAAATTCCACCATTGCGTTCACTTCATTGCTGTGTGCCACATCACATCCGAATGATGAGTGCTTTCCTCCAGCTGAATTCACTTGATTTCACTAAATATCTTAACAATAAATCATTGCGATCATCCAATTATGGCACATAAATGAAATCATCTAAAATTATTCCGATTTCTCGAGACGAAATAGAACATTCATAAATCGTTTTTTGTTCAGCTGAGAGCATTCAAAACCTGCAAATTCATATCCTAAAATAGGACACAACAGGTTGCGATAATAAATTACCGACGGCCGGCAGAGCTTTGGCGACATCTTCGGCAGCTTTCGGGAATTTATCAACGACAAGCAGATGAGCGCCTTGTTCCGCTAGTCCAATGCAAATGGCACGTCCAATGCCACTGCCACCGCCTTAAAGTCCAAGTATCATTTGTTGCTTCTCGACTGAACAGTACATTTGCTAGTTCAGTGGTTTGCAAGTAGATACGGAAAAGAAACTCGGATTTTCCTCCCTGTTAGACTGATCTGAAAGATGACGCGACTACTGTGCTTGGAGAAGCATCCAAGGAGAAGGCTTGATTTTAAATGCTGACAATGAATTTTCACATAAATCATTAACCATAAATTTTCGATATTCATCTCGTTAATCTTAGCTAATGACCAATCAGAGGCATCTGTGATTCATGCCAAAGACTTCAGTGCATTCGTTCAATATGATGTGTTATCTGAAGTGCAATTTCAAAATCATTTACCAGTGACGATTCCAAATTTTCCGGCGAGCAGATTTGCCATTTTTGCAATATCAACGACGAATATGCCTTAAAAAAAAAGCAAAATCATCAATTAATTTATCAATTTATCAATCGTTGGCACTTTCATTTTACATAACCATCTGTGAGTTGCGCGTAAGTGAAATGATGCTTCAGTTACCTCAAAATGACGCTTGACTAGCTTGGAACATACGCCCCGACTTCATTTATTCGCAGACAACGAAAATTTGTTAAAGTTTCAAACGAGATAAAGATCGCGAGGCAGAAGAAATTGTTCGGGATATTTATTGAGCTACTACGCTATTCGGAATATTCAGTTTTGCGATTCAAGTGAACAACATATTAGATTTAAGCTCTGATCACAGGAATGTTATCAGTTTGATTTCATACTGCTAATAGCTTCTTATGGGAAGCATTTGCAGTCATCATGGAGAATGCGAAATTATGATGAAACAGAATGCTGTTTCGGATAAGTCGACCAGCGAACTTCTATAAATCGATTGAAACAGTGGATTGCTCCAGATTGTGTGTTCACTACTGAATGAACTTATAACTTATAACTGAGGAATCAGGGCTGCTGAGAGGTCAATTTCCATGGAACAAAAAACGCAGATGCAGAAAGTAACAATTTGAGGATGCAAACGAGTGGAACGATTGCCGTACCACTCTTTCATTTAAACTGTATCTGATTGCTTATAAACAGTTTATTCCGATGAACATTACAGCAGCATGTATATTGTTTTTATTGTTTATAGAAAAGTTTGTCGATTGCATTGATCACCATCAATCTTAATTTTTTTCTTTTTTGAATTGATAGTTTATTTTATTGGCCTAGAGCTTCATCAGAGCACTATTCTTCAATTCATCAACTCGCTTCAATCCACTAAGTGAATGCCATTCTCGATTTCAGTGTGCTGGATATATAGATGTGTAATATATTTGGAGCAATAAATTAAATGATTGATTACCTTATCAGATGTTTTTTCAAGTTGTTTTTATTTTAGAACATATAACGGGAAGCAAATAAAAAATAGAAAATGGTGGAATCAAAAAGTTAAACGGTTGATGTTGCGTGATCAAATCCTACGACTGTTTGCTTATCACTACTGCTTTCAGTGCAGTCTCAATAAAAATAGGTTTTCCAATGAGCATTCCAGTCCTTACTACATACACTTTAAGTATGATCTCTTCTCTATTTTCTGGAAAACGATTCCTTTCTCAATCAAAACTTAATCGTGGGTTACTCTCTGATGCAAAAAAAAAACGATCAAGGCCTCCAGCACAACACCGTAGTTGTCGGGAGAGTGAGTATGTAAAAAGAGTTGTTTACTACGTCCTATCCTGAAGAAATAACAGGCGCTTACATTAATCTGTTTATGTATTATAACGATACTGATTGAAACTCCTCGTAGTTGGAGCAATTTTTATGCATTCCACAATTATAGAAAAACAATCAAAGCAAACACAGTGATCATTCCCTGAGTGCATAGAGCAACATTAAAAAATTCACTGTTCGCTTTTGATCAAACTGTTGAGATTCGAACCCGATCGTCACCTATCTTTCATGCTTCGTTGAGCGTGTTGAAGATTCAGAATTCATCAGAACTCGAATTCGTCTCTGCCAGTGGCCTTAACCATATCTTCACGATTTCCGCATACAAAATCAACTCTCTTCTTTACAGTCCCGAAGAAAATTCTGCAACTATGCGATGCAATTTTGAAACGCTTACCATCAAATCTTTAAAAATTTGCGTTAACCGTGAAAACATGTTCTAAGATTCATCAGCGCGTAAATACTATCCTCATCCATTTAAAGCATGCGGTCCGATTTTTGAGGCATAAAACCTTTTACTGAAATGGTGGACACGTCGAATGTTCGCAAACCTATCCAAAATTGTGTACGTTCGAAACTGTGGTTGATCAGCTGAGATTCTTAACCTTCATTTCGTTGCCATGATTATGATCATAGTGTGTATCGTTCGAAAAAAATTCCACTATTAGTGGCCTCTTCCATAGCACATACCTCTTCCTATATAAATGGCCTCTTGAATAGAAGACAGTAGAAGAAAATCAAATGGAATTGGTGCCGTGAGCAAAATTTGTGAATGCATGCAATACAAACAAGGTTGACATTCAACCTTACAGTAATCGCTATCCGATTACATTTACCGTTGAAAATTAATCGTTGATCGCTGATAAATATCCCGCATCACTTCAAATACCCACAATTATTTGTGTTTTTTCGAATCGTTGCCAGCGATAATGAAATATTTTTTCCGCTTCGATTCTTCTTGTCGACAAACAAGTTGCTTAATTGTACTACAGTTTCGCGTTGTTTGTTTTTACTTCAATCATTTAAGAGTTTTTCAATCATTTTCTTGTCAAAAGAACTTCACTAGTGCTTCCAATACTTCAAGTATTTATCATCAGATTTTGCTGAATGCACCCAAAACAACTGTTCTTTACGTTCCAGCAACTGTTTTTTTTCTGAGAACAGTGCTGTGATCAGTAAGTGGGCAAGGTTCAGCTGTTACTGACAATGAATTGAGCCAACTGATGAATGAACAACCTCTCTTTTTGATGATCGTGCATTAATTCTCATGAGAATGCATCCAAATCCGGCTGAACAAATCAGTCTTTGATGAGATTCTTCGCGAAACATTGTCGAGTATTTTTTGTCGCAATTTAATCTAATTTCAGTTGGAACATTTTGCAGTTCTCCTTTGGATGAACACCAAACATGGAAATATGCGTTTCAACCAAGTGAAATGACACGTAAAATCTCTCGAAGCAATCTGATCAGTTTTGACTTTCACCTTGCATTGCAAATGTTAACATAAAGCGAATATTTTAACTGATTTGGATTGATACACACATTCGTTGTAACTACGTATATTCATTTGAGTAGTTTAAACTGAAACAAGTGAAACCACGGACAACTGAGTGCATTCTCGTCTGATATGGATGAGCTTTCACGAAGGTAGTTATCTTTTCTGAGCATTATATCGGTGAGATGTTTAGCACATTTTGTTGGAATACCGCCTGCGAATAAGTGCATGCTATACCGTATTTTTCGAACTTTAGAGTTGTCAAGTGGACTGTTGAATTCTCAATTGCTCAATTTGAACAGTTGATCAACAAATACTCTTATTCTCGGCAGCTTGGAGTAAACATACAATACTCTTGTTCTCGGCAGCTTGGAGTAAACATACAATACTCTTGTTCTCGGCAGCTTGGAGTAAACATACAATACTCTTGTTCTCGGCAGCTTGGAGTAAACATACAATACTCTTGTTCTCGACAGCTTGGAGTGAATCTTCGATTATTGTTTTGTATCTTTCAACCGTCAAACAATATCTCTTCCGAGTTCTTTCTGAAGACACACAGCAAGTTTAAGAATGACATTTGTGAGAGACTCTTCTGAAGAAAGAAGCCCCTCACTACACTCTCGTCAACCAGCGTATGGTTCTTATTCATTGATCATTTTATAACTGATGTGTTGCATTGACTTAAGAATATGAACAAGTTGAGCTTTTAACACAATTTGAGTGGTTCTGGTAGATTGAAGTGTTGTGAGATTTGATACAAAGGCCGATATTCAAGTTACTAGTACCGTTGCCTCGCTCAAATTTCGCTTCTCTGAAGGTGAATTGCTGAAGATTTTCCTTTGCGAATATCACAATCTGTTTGCCACAACCAATGATGCGAAAGTATTTCGTATTTCGTAAGCACAGTCACAAATAGTCAAGGTGAATGCATCTAATGAAATAATTAAAAACAACCGTACCGAGACGATCGGTTTCTGAGTTACTATCATCATATATGTGCATGCATCTTGTACTCATGGCAAACTCCTCAGTGGTGATTATGAATTGCTGATTAACATCCAAGGATCACACTATGATTTGCTTGTAGACTGTTCAGAGATTGCAAGAAATCATTTCTTGAATGCGAAACCATGAGACGATTTAATTTATTAGTGTGGAATTCATACAACGACGACATTAATGAACAACAACAACGAAAGCAAAACTGGGCCACTGGAATCACTAGAGTTATTTGGCATTCTAGTGAGAGAACATCACATTAAACTCAATTCCAAACGGAAAATGCGTGAAGTTGAATGGAATATTCTGAACAGTTCGTTGCTTGTCTCATCAAGAACAATGATCAATTATCATTTAGCACATATTCATTGGAATTGCAACAAATCTGAGGCGTAATTCAATATGTTATTCATATTGTCAACGATTCTACATGCCAAAACCACCAGTAACTTCCATTGCTGAACCGGTCACATAACTGGCCCAGTCTGATGCAAGGAACACACATGCATCAGCGATCTCTTTTGGTTCACCCATACGACCCATTGGAATCTTTTCGCACGCTGCTTTGAGCAACTGAAATTTTATTTGATTCGACTCTATTGATGATTCTATTACAATTGTCCGTGTCTATTCGAACTACTTCGAATCATTTTCTAAAATCACACTCTGAAAAATAGAAATCAGAAAATCATTCTTCAAAATGAAATCAAGTTCAGTTCATTGCTCGGACAGTCTGCCTCAGTGCTCTATCTTCCTGGAATGTTCACTAATCAGTAATTATGATCTTGAAATTTGACCTTGTCTTCAATGGCATCAGTCAACGGTGTGGTGATGTATCCTGGGAGAACAGCGTTCACACGAATCCCATCTCTGGCCCACGCGGATGCTGCTGATTTAGTGAAGCCAATTACAGCCGACTGAACAATCAAATATGAGCATATTCACAAATACTTCAAGTAACAAATCTAAATCCCTAGTCAGAAATCGATGTAAGTGAAGAAGACGTTTTGCATGGGGTAGGTTGTTGATGATATTTCACAGCGAACGTCCTGCTCAACTGTAAGCTGCACCTCTACAGAAAACTTGCAAGTACAGTATAAACACGAGAACTTCGATTAGCAGGAAACTGATTCTGATTGATGTTCAAACGGATTATACAGCAAATCGTGTGTTTGCAGGTATGAAACTATAGGAGGTGCGCTCTTCACAAAGCGTGATTGGTCCGTATAGGGCGCAGAAAGAGTTTGATAGAAGCGTGAGACAGGAACATCACTGATCACAATCTATGATGTAGGCGTTTGTTCAGAAGTATATCACGAAGACGGTCGTAGTGATGAAATACACTCGTTTACCTTTGTTGACGCATAGTTGGCTCTTTCAGATGCACCCACTTTGCCGAGGATTGATGCCATATTGATGATTGATTGAGGAGTTTTTTGCTGAATTGCAGCCCGGGCGAATGCTTGAGCAACCTTAAACTCATCAGTTCGAATGACGATTAATATATCTGATTACCGAATGAAAGCATTTTTCCGTCCCATAATCTACAATCCGCAGTTCAGTTGATTGATCGCTAACCAGCAAAAGGCCATAATGACAGGTAAAAGAAATAAGATGAGAGTTAATACCAGATAAACTCCTTTGAGGTTGACGGCAACAACCTCATCGAACTGCTCCTCAGTCATATCCAAAATCGGTGCATCTCGGATAATACCGGCATTGTTGACAACAATCGCAGGCGGGCTGTTGTATGTCTTCAGTGCAAAATCGACCAACGATTTCACTTCAGCACTCTGTGCAACATCACATCCGAATGCGGTATGCTTGGCTCCATCTTCAATTCGTTTACTTCATTCATTTAACTCTATCAGAATCAATTGATTCAACTCATTTATGCATACATAACAGATTGTTACTCTTAAATGATATTTTGGACAGTTTGAATAAGGATTTCAACTTCGCATTCATTGCGCATTCATATGCGATCCATTCCAATGGCTTTCACCAATTACAAAACAAAAATAATTCACCGAGCACTGACCGTGAATTGGAAGAGCTTTAGCAACTTTTTCGGCACTCTTTGGCATTTTATCAACCACAAGTAACTTAGCACCATGTTCAGCGAGTCCCTGGCAAATCGCACGTCCAATCCCGCTACCACCTCCTGTAAACTCATAGTACTCCTAGCAGCTCATCAAAAATCGCTCTGAACTCATTACTTTGGGTGCCATAATTAAACTACTTCAACAATGCTTCAGCATTCATTTATATCTTAGTTACTTCATAAGTCAACATCAAGTCAGTTGTTCTTGTGCATCACCTGCTACTTCAGCGTAATCGCAACAACTAATCCTGAAACTGTGCGAAGATTTTTTTGGTCTTCTGGTATCCATCAATCATTTCGTTGACGTCAGTTGGTAGATTCCTAGATCAGTCTCAATTGATGACGAGCAATTGCATGTCTCAGCCCCTTTCTGGTCCATCTCAACTATCCAACCATTCAGAACCTAGTTAACAAATCCTATCAGATATAATTAAGTTAACGTTCACCAGAAGATTTAGCCATAACAGCACTCAAAACGACTGCCTAAGTATTCGTTGCATCTGAAAAGTAAAACATAAAGGATCACCAGTAACAACTGCGAATTTTCCAGTGAGCAGTCTTGCCATTTTGCGAAGTTATTGACGATTACGTCTGCAATTGAATGGATTTAATGGGCAATAACTGAATGCCGAATATCATTTTCTTGCAAATGCCATACGAAATTCATTACGGCATAAAATTATTGGTCTAACAAGGCTGAGGGAGCGTTTGAAAGCAGTAAGGTTATGAAACTAGAAGGTCATCATAATGGCAGATGTGAACATTTCGGCAATTGTTAGAAATGATCCGAGATGACCGTAGAGCTATTTATGTCTAACAATTCCATTCTGAGGTGAAGGGTAATCGGAATGCTCAGTGAATCGCTCGAGCCAGAACCAAATGGAATGGAAATAAGTTTGCACTAAGGCAATACATTCGCAGATGAGTGAGAAAGACGAACATCAGCCTCAGTGAGTGAATAAATTGTGAAGGAAGTGGTTGCTTATAAACGATCTGTTGATATTAGTTGTAAGCAGTTGGATCGTTTTTCGAACTTGATTTATCTTTCGATTCTAATGGATATTTTCGACTCAGTCTCTTTTGCTGATAGACCACTAAACAGTCGAGATCAAAAGCACAACAAAAACATCGTTCCTTCAATCATCATCAGTTTGATTCTGTCTGCGAACGTGACTCTGAGATACCGACAGCGATAATGTTGCTAAAAGATAAGCATTTTTTTGATACTCGTTCCAGTGATAATTCTCTGATCACTTCAGATCCATTACAGTGTTGATGCTTGCATTTCATTTGAGAACTTGAAGTGAACACACTCTGATAACGTTGATCTTTCAAGAAATTTCTCAGAAATCCCATTCACTACGCTATGCTTCCTCTTGCTTGCAATCTCAGCACTAACTGAAACAAAAGACAGAAAAAGTTGCTCACAAAAATTTGACATTGTAATGAGAATTTAGTGTTTTTTTGGATTTTTTTGCAGTTGCATTCATCAGGCCATATTCATGACAAGTTATATTCGATGCTAATTTGCACTTTCACGAGAAGTTTGCACTTTCAATTTTGTTTTGTTCTGGTTTTTCAGCTTCTAAATCACTCCATTCTGCACTGCTAACCTGTTCCTTCAATTGATTACCTTAGAAATCAAGAAATATCTCATGTCTTCTGACAATATGACTTCTAAAACTGTTTCACTAGTTCTCTAATGAAGAATGTCAAGAACCTTCTTAACTTGTTCTCATTGCCGTAATATTCGAAGAAAACCATTTAGGCACTGATCAAAAAATCAGAAACGATTAGGCACCGCACACCGCTACCTCCTCGCTAGTCATGCATCAAAAATTTAATTTGAAACATTCACAAAATCAATTAACAGTGAAATTACAATGTGTTCAATGTGTCGTCTTTCCTCAGTCTAAAAAATCAGTCTTAATTCGAAATTTTGAAGTGACTAATCAATGGATGACTGGAATGGGTGGACGGAAATGGCAGTGTCGCAATAAAAATCTCTATTGGTCGATAAAACATTTACTTGTCATCTTATGATGAAAATTATCACACCTTTCAAGGGTGGCATGTCAAATAAAAAGAAAAATAAAGTCACGTCATGCCTGCCTTCCTTGTATAAGCATTTAACGATGTGAAAGGTAAACTTGAAGACGTTGTGAAGTTATCACTACATCTGAGAATGACGCCCATTCAACCCTATTTACTCATCACGATTAAAATACCAAACTTTTGATGAAACAATCATCCGAATGGTATCACAAGATTAAATTCATCATACTGTGGTGGAATAATGAAACTCATTGGTTGGTGATAATGAAATTTGATGAGTATATTACATTAAAGGAACTTAGATTATAATGCAATGAAGCAAAGCTCTAATTCAGAAGTGATATTCACTCGATTTAACAATAAAAACGGAATGAAAATGCTTTGCAGACAACATTATTTAGTTTTTTCTTGATTTCATGTTTGCAAACTTGATCCGATCTGTGATCTATTGAATGATCTGTAGTCATGCATTTTTTTTTTGCTCAAACATTTGGAAAATGAGTCTCCTGAATATCTATAATCCGAGATTATTGAAGTAACCAAGGGAATCGGAGACAAATGAGCAGGTTAAAGTGAAACTCCAAAAATTATTTGCGTTTTCGAATGATCGTTCAAAATTCAAACCGTCATATAAAATGCTTACGATTATCATTGCTCATCGTTTACACAATGGATAAACAATTTGCACAGTTTTATCACAATTTTTATCACCTCTAAATGTTGAGTATTGTTTCATCGAAATTTGAATCACGTGAAATTTGTTCAACACAACCAATACACCCAAGGTACAAAAATATGATTGCCAATATTTATTTTTGTAAAAAAGAAAAGAGTACTTATCACTTAGAAACAATTAGTACAAGGCATGATAAAATTTCCGTCATCACACGTAATTCCACTTAATTATGAACATATTTAAGTATCTCAAATTGCTCAACTCAGCATCTTAATTGTCCCAACGAATCACTTTTCGTCATTCGATCGTAATCAGCGTAATCAGCGTTTGCTTTTCTTATCGTCCGCTTAGGTAGAAACATTTCATACCTCAGAAATTCGCAAACTATCACATTCATAAGAAATAATTCGCCGTTCTTCCATCCACTCGTTTCTTTGTTTTGGTTTTTAACGCGATTTCTCGTCGACAGATTTGTAATCTTGATTGATCTGAATGTTAAATTTGAGTTTTGTGTCAGTTTCGTTGGTATTTCACTAATGTTTGACCCATCACAACATTCACACCGAACTCACCTTCTGGAATCTGTTTCTCTGAATACTCAGCATTTATCAAAATGTTCTAGAGTGTTTTTCTGTTTCGACCTAAATTTTTCTGTGAACAGTCGGCACTTATCAAATATCAACATTCATCAAAGACTGCTGAGTTATACGAACAACTGAAGAGATGAAATTGATTGTTGCTATCACTCAACAGCTTGTGTTTATCGAGAATTTCTAGATTTGCTCGACAAGATCATTGTTTTTAGCGCGATGGTGCGATTGAATACTGCTTCTGATAATTAGGAGGCTTATTAGATTCCGTAACTGGTTTGTATGCAACGCATTTGTAAAATATTTACATGCGCAAAATATTTTACTCACAAACAGTTCAATGTTCACACCATCTCAGTTGGTTATCGACGAGCGTTTTGCATCTAAAACTTCAAACCTATGACAGTATCAGACTCCCACACTAAATGCTGTCTAGAAGTACGATAAATGATTACCTCGTCAAGATTTTTGCAGAAACGACACTAAATGATATTTTGCATCAAATTTTGATACTTATCCTAACTCACGTAAATTTGAAAATAAAAGATGCATCTTTAGTAAAGAGATAGTGATGCAATGAGCTGCATCAGCTGTATCAGATCCATCATTATCTAATGATTTGTTCTTCGGAGTTGGTACTTTGATGTGTCTTTGTTGCAATAAATATCAATGGAAGAAGAAACGTTCGAGTTTGATGAGATTAAAAAATTCTCTCCTCAGCAACGCTTTCCAAAGTAATATTTAAAACATTCAAAAATATTTTGCACAATATCTACTGATGTGGCTCGCGAAAGCCAGTGCAGAATGTTTGAGCATCGAAAAAATTTACATCCCCGGTAAGATTGAATGAACGAGAGCAGTTTCGTTTATCCAGTCGTAAGGAACACCCTAAAAACTTATCAATTAATCGAACCATTTACTTTTCGTGAACTCTTTAGGCGATTTCTGTTCGAATGGCATTCTGGCTTCAAGCATTTCTCTAGGTTCCCTCAGTCATTCCATTCGAAATTCCATCAGTTCAGAATTCTATTCAATTTACATTGAAAGTGATAGCAGTGAAAACTATCGAGAGTGCAGTAGTCTTATGAAAGGTGTTGAATTTCGAAAAATCGATACGATTCGAATCAGTTGTTATTTGATTGAAAATTTAGTTGAACAATAGCATTATCAATAGCATTTGCACGTAAACATTCATATTTGTATTCAACAGATTGCTTGTATGACATATGCTATTCATACCCCGAATACAACAGAAAAAAAATAATATTTCACATGTGTCTTCAGGGGCAACTCTCAAATCAAAATATACAGCAAATAATTTCAGGAAACAAACACTATCTTGCATTCGAATCATGCCATTCCATTAATGTTCACATGTTGAAATGAAAAATATTCTTTTTTTTTGCATCCATCATTATCGTAAATATGATTATTGTAACACATTAAAACCGGCAATTTCTTCTGTGGATGCCAACCATTTTCTATTTCGTAATGAATCGAGCTTCTGTCGTCAGTACATTCTACCAGTTTGTTTGTATTATTGTCATCGTTGTTATTTTCATGACCGTCATAATGAAAATTATTAGTGGAAACAGTCGCATAAATCTTGAACTTGTTTATGAAAGATGTGATTTGTACGTGAATGTTTCGAAAAAAGAATGTGTATTTTGATGGCGCCTGTAGTAACTTGTAATTGGAGTTAGTTCATGGAACTGGAAGACGAGTTGATTCGGAATCGAAAGTTCATTCGCCTTCGAACTAATACAAAAAGAACGTAACCATCACCACTACACAAACTTCCAAGCACCATTTCCTTGCAAGTTCCGTCTGAATCGCATGTAAAAGAAATTATAACTAAACCAACTCAAACGGTAATCCATCATCCTATCATACTACGAATAAAACTAGCCAAAGAAATAATAATGCAAACAAGATAAGCGATAATACTAGAAAACAGTGATAATGCGTGATTGGGATTCAGTACATGCACATGTTTTCGAGCTATTTCAAACCGCAAAACGTAAACGATATAAATTGTAAAGATGATAACGCTTGTGATAATGAGACACTAGAACTGTGACCAAACATTTTCAAGCAATGCAAGACTCCTTAAAAATGATACTGCTAAGATTCATTCCTTGTTCTTATCTTCAAGAAAATTAAACGCGAAACATCTTCGAGAAATCAAAAATGCACTCAAATGAATGTATACAGTAACGCCTTGAGTCTGTTTGGTGTTGCCACAGCCTTTCGAAACCATGAAAGCGCCATCGTGATGATCACGATGGCATGTTCAGCTATTCTAAGACAAGCAGTTTGTTTGTGGCAAGACTGTTGAACTTACTTTTATGGCCGAAGCATTATTTGCTGGTGATATTGTTATCGATAAAAAATGTGTTCTGCTTGCAAATGTAATTCATAATACACAAAAACATTTTATTGGGTGCATCATTCGGCTATTCGAATGCAAGATAACCACACACTGAGTGCATCATGCATCAGCTCATTGCACATAAACAATACCAATCATCAGTTACCATTTCTACCAACAATTTCGATTTTATCATCGTTCCACGACTCTCGCTTCTCGCTGATTTGGCTGACATTTTTCGAATGCATCACATATCTCCGCTTTTTTCTGCTCAAAACATCATTACGATACGTCAACTCTCCTACCTCCCAGTCATATCCTCTGAAAACTTTTTGCTGTTTGATCTTAATGAGTCAAAAAAATTTTCACATCGTTCAATCGACTAAAATGTTTTTTTTTCAATTGCAGTTCAGGATGAAATATTCCAGAGACAGCTCAGAGAGGAGTAAAACATTTGTTTTAAAGTACATTGCATATTATGGACGACTGGATACAGCTGCCACATAAATTCACCTTAAAAACATGGTTTATCGAATCGTTTTGTTCATCGAAAACAGGTTTTGTTTATGTGGCTTGTGATCAGGAAATAATGAGCGTAAACCAACATGAAACAATGCGAAATAATCAGTAACTGTAAGCGAACAATTCGCATCATAACAAAATGAACGTTGAATTCGTTACAGCGACTGGTCTGTTGATTCGGCTCTCACATTTTTGCAAAAGTGTTTATGATCTAAAAATTATTTTCTCATGGATGTTTTGCACATGGAACACGAGTGCTGGCATCGTCACAACTGCTCGCATTTATTAAGGGCAAAAACTGATAAACTGTAAAAGCTTGTGTGCTTACAGGATGCACATTATCGAGTTGGCAATTCCGGAGTTGAACCATGCAAACTGTGCTTTGAACATGAGATCAAGATCAATTAAACGACAATGAATGATAAAAAACACACGAACTCCTCATATTGAAACATAAAATAGGATATCTGAACCCTGTCAAATTACAGCTCTGCTTTTGCTAGAAACGACACTAGACGTCAATTAAGAGGCACAACGTTAGCTTCAGTTTTATTTAGTATGCTCAAAAATGCTGCCGAAATGAATCGTCAACAACGAATGCCATTTGGAAACAATTTTTTTGTCAACTATGTCAAACGAAAACGTTTCACCTATCACTGAAATAATCAATCATTTTATGCAATCACGAGTGACTTATTGCTGTTGTTGTTCATTCGTTGACCTTGCCATTTTATCAGATTTCCATGTGTTTTTCGTTTGCACCTATCATCGAAGCATCCAGGCAATAATCATTCATCATGAATCGCTGATTTAAGATGATTGCAAAAATCACTCATAAACAGTCCACGAAGATCATATATAACAATTCACCGACGTAATGAATCTTATAAATCGACCTCTTCAGTGAATTACTTCACTTGGAAGATATTAGAATTAAAATGTTGCTTAAATTCTTATCAATCCTCACAATCGTATGAGTGCACAAATCTGGAACTGTGCATAGGCAGTTCCTTGTTTGAGCTTCATTCGAGAGCAAAAAGCGATGATAAGTTGTTGAATTGTCGGGTCTTTAGTGTTTCATTCCGAAAATTATGTACAATGAATTCGGTAGCAAAAATACTTCAAAGAGTGCTAAAAAGAATCTCATTTCTTTACGATATTCCCAGAAACACCAGTTTATGTCATTATGAAATTACCTGCCGAAATGACTGTACAGTGAACCACATTCAATGCAGTGAATTCATATTGGGCATCCATACTAATGACGGCGCATTTCATAATTTGATTAAAAACCCTTCGCATTAATTCAGAACTCAATGAGGAACTAAGAAACAACCTCAACTTATCGGTTAGAAACACCCTCAGTTGGTTAGAGAAGACGTCTAAAAAATAAATCAAATGAAAATCAGGTTTCTCAAGGTGACGGTTCCATCGAAAATGAATACTGTGTATTTTCTTCATATTTCTGAATGTCAGTCTTAAACGCTTACAACATCACTAATCATAAACCATTCCATGCCAACAACAATAGTTTTTTGTTGCATTCTATTGTGTTGCATTAGTTGAAACAATACGAAATTGAATCTGGCGCATTCACACACGTGAATCGTTACGAGAAATAACCTAAACAGTTAATGGGGCCAATTAGCGATACTTTGTGCTATTTAAGCGAATACGCAGTGCGATTTGTTCAGTTTGTTTCAATGAATTTGCATATTGGCACGTAATGATTATTCAGCAAACCGAGATGATCAGACTCAGTTTGTGTTTGAATCGAATCATTGTGACAGCAGTCGGTGGTTTCGAGTGGCTTGCGAAGGGTTGAAGGTGTGTAGGGTTGTCTGTGGGCGTGTGGTTTGTTCCATGTTGTGATAGGAATTGTTTTCTGAATCAGTGTTAACAAATGGGTGTATCGATGGAAAGTGTGAAGTCATGTTGATGACGCAGGTCCGGCATTGGAATTTTTTTGTGCTGAGCATTTTGGTGGTGATGCATTTGGTGGATGTTAGCATAAGGATTGTGCATGAACGATTTGATTTAATCACCTCTGTCGTGTATCAACCGGAAAAACCGTGTTTTAATGTTGACCACTGAAGCAAGAACGAACTGCGGTTCAATGAGCAGCTTCTGTCTCTTAATATTCCTTCGATTACTCTTGACTTTTTCGTTTTATTCTTCTCCAGGTGGCTGCCTACATTCGGAACATTGATATCGGCCACTCCTAACAGTGAATGAATTTTCACGTGAAACTAATTTTTTGGGCTTGTCATATTGCTTCGTATTCGAAGTGAACGCTTCAGTGCCACTTTTCGTTGCGCTTCATTGTAAAATTTGTAGTTTGTTAAGTACGGGTGCGTACTGTACGTTGCTTTCAACATGGGGCGATTTAGTTTCGTTTTTCTCATCGAATATTCATTCATTCGATCGAGAACATTTGTCAGAAATCATAGTGCCATGTAAAACTGCCACATCATCGAAAGAGAGCACTTTCATTCCCATTGCATATTTTCCAACTCGGTCCAATTGTCGAGATTCGTACACCGTCACAGTCGATGTGTGGGCCGCATTCAGCTACTGCCTGTGCAAAGCAGTAGTTCGAAAATGTGGTATCATTCTTGTGTAAATGTGGATTTTTAATAACGCACACATTCGTTTGATAGCGGACGTATGAAACTTCTATGAACTTAAAACAGAGACGTGATGGTCTAATGTTAACTATATTAAGGCAAACTTCTCGACCACTGATAAAATGGCAAAACTTTTGGCTGGAAAGTTTGGCGTTATTACTGGTGATTATCTCATTTTCTTGTAGGCTAGGAATGAGTGATCTAGTACATTGGTATACTCTCCGTTGTTGAGTTGAGTAACTCGCTCGTCTAAGTACTTTTAATCAATTTAGTTTCCGCAAAGCTCTTGTTTATTCCAGTTCTCCGGTGCCCAGATGCTTAAGGTCTGGTTTTATTAACTCTTGACTGAGTTCATTCAGTGAGCTTCAAGTCATCACTACGCTCGAATGTTAAGCTGAGTGATTTGTTTTCTTTTTTCAAAGGTGGTGGTAGTGGACTTGGACGTGCCATCTGCAACCGCCTGGCCGAACACGGCGCGAAGCTTATTGTCGTGGACAAATTCCCGAAATCTGCTGAGGATGTTTGCGCTAAACTCCCAGCTCCTAGTAAGCTAATATTTCTTAAGTACTTTTTAGTAATTGCTGTAAATCAGTGATGTTTTGTCACTGTAAAGACATCATGTATTGTGAAGTAATTATTCTTAATTGGCGCCGTATTAATTACAGCTGAGGGGAAGCACGTTCCTTTCGTATGTGATGTTGCACACATGTCTGAAGTGAAGAAACTGTTCGAGTTTGCGTCTAAACAGCACAACACTCCCCCGAATGTGGTCGTCAATTCGGCTGGTATCATCAGGGACGCGGAGGTGCTGAAAATGACCGAGGAACAATGGGATGAAGTGCTCAACATCAATCTGAGGGGAACCTTCTTGGTGAATTCATTACTTCGCTATGGTTGTGACTCGTTTCGTGACTGTGTGAATCTGTATGGCTTTCGGATTCCACAAAAATGCGTTCGTGCATGTCGGTGAAAGAAACAGCTGAATAATAATGGAATGCGTGATTTATAGGTCACCCAAATCTTCGCGCGAGCAGCTGTGGCAAGCAATACTCCTCAGTCGATTATCAACATCGCGTCGATTATCGGCAAAATGGGTGCAGCTGAACGGGTGAACTACGCAGCTTCTAAGGTTGCTTATCCGTTGATTACAGCTGACGGGAAGCATCCGTTGGAATTGTCTGCTTCGGGTTGATTTTGTCTCGCGCATAACAATATTGGATTTTCGAACTGTTTAGAAATTATTCACTAGCTCAGTGAGCAATCGTTTAATTTTAGCAGGGTCATTTTTTTTTCAAAATTCTGAACCAATTTTTATGATTTATCGTTGTTCGATTCAGTCCGGCGTGATTGGTTTCTCGAAATCAACGGCAGCCGCATTGGCTAGGACTAGTGTTCGTGTGAACTCTCTTCTTCCCGGTTACATCATCTCGCCTATGACTGATGGCATCGAGGACAAGGTTTCTTTTGTCTTTGTGCTGAAGATATTCTATCGGCCTAGATTCTATAAGATCAATATTTTGACGTATAGCAGGGAATTTGGAGTTTGTTCAGAGACACGTTCTGAATGAATGTTTCGTTTTGAGTGAATTCAAGGAAATCATGTTGTTCACATACTCACCGTTTATCACCTGCTCACCATTTCAGTTGCTGAAAGCGGCTTGTGAAAAAATTCCTATGGGACGTATGGGTAAGCCAGAAGAGATCGCGGATGCTGTGCTGTACTTGGCATCAGATCTTTCGTCATATGTGACAGGTACGGCGTTGGAAGTGGCTGGTGGACTTGGCATGTGAAGTGATATCTGTCAACATATATTGACGATGAATAACAAACATTATTGTTGTTGTTGACGAGTTTTGTTTGGTTGTTTTTTATTATTGTTTTTACTAATAATATGACTGATAATATTTGCTTGTGCCTGGAGAACATTGATGATTTTTAATACAATAAACTTATGCACTTTCTGATACACTGTTTATCATTTCACTTGATATTCGATGAGGGTTCGCCGTTGGACAGTTGACTGGGCTGGTTTTGGTGCAATTCACATGTTCTATTGAGATTGTGGACATCACAATGACATAAATGGACTGTCGTAGCAGTCTAATAATGATGTTTTTATCAATTGAGTCAACGAGAAACTTACTGCATAGTTCAGCTCTCAGAAATCTCGCTAAGGTGGTTCACATAACACACAGATAAGTAAAACCACAGTAATTTCTCGTCATGAGTTAAAGTGATTTATCATTCGCCTTATTGTTGCACGCGTGCGTGGCAAGCAGTGATTCCAGGCTCTGGAACCGGAAAAATGCTTTGCTTCTGTCGAATATTATTGAGTGACAGTTCCCGGTCAGACTCGTAGCGCTACTCCATCGTAATTCATCATCGCTAATGAGTAACATTCCAACAGTAAGGCGCTATCATGGTTGAAAGCATAAGATCACACTGCAAGATAAACTCTTCAATCGTTTACCAACCATTCAGTGTGTTTGCTAAAAAAAATGCGCAAGGAACACTTCAGTCATCCACTAATGTTCAATTGTAGGTGTTCAATCGCTATACACGTAAGTGTTTGTTTTGCAATGAATATCGCACCTCTCATACTTAATGCTCGATACAGTTAATTCTTAGGAACAAGTCAATGTAATGGTGTTGAAAAATACCGATCTCGTTACTTCAGAGTGATTTCTTATGATTATGTTGGTTACCTCATTGACAATTGCTGTTTTGCACTACACAGTAGAAACTGAACGAAAAAACATTTGTCAAACCTAATTCACATGCGTTCCTTTCTATCGCCTCAGCAAAAGCGTCGTCTTATCTTATCAAGAGGGTGTTGAGAAAACAGTAAAACAAACGAATCAATCATGTGCTTTTTTTTAAGGATTTATTCATCGATGATAGGAGAGTAGTTTCATCGTAATCGAGCATTTTCATCCATTAACCCCTTCATCAATCCATCATATTGTTGATCACAGCTCAACAATATGTATCTGTTACTATTTATGAGAGTATTATGTAAACATTCTCGATGTTCACTGCTAACAGATACCGTTTATGAGTGACATTCGATGTTTGAACAAAAATCTTTCGAACGATTCGCCATTTGAAGCGAATGATCATTCTTTGACCTAGCGCAATCACTATCAATCAACATGAACAATCTGCACACAATCTGTATGGCTCATGTTATCAATGATAATCGTGACGCATTCAATGAAACAAATACTCTTCAACAATACAAGTGATGCAATACACCCGTTGACAGAAGAGCGCTTATCAATGGTTATCAGTGGTTTACTTATCTCGATTCTGTTTTTTTAAAACCCAGAAACTTATTGCCGCTCTCATAGTTGAAGGTTCATAATCGTCGTATTTTAGCAGAGTGGATTTTTTTAGCGACTATTGCGGTTTGCAATCACATTGATTTGTTGCCTCCTAGGATTTATTACACTGATAAAATGATATATGGTGCTTTTATTGGTTACTCTCACCCTTCCACTGACAGCATTTTGAGCACCTCCCGAAACTGAGCACAGCTTTCAAAGATTCTAATGAATTATCGGTTCATTCCAATTTCATGAGATTCATCGCACAACAATCAAAGAACTATCGCCTAGTTTTTGTCCACTAGCGTTCACTGTATTCGATTGCTTTCAAATCCTATTGCTGTTCTTCGACTCTGAATCAATACATTCGTACTGTTGAATGAACAAGTAGCATAGAATGAATATACATATAGTTGAATGAGAACTAGAACTGGAAATGCTGTTGATATTGGGCTTACGATTGCTCGGCCGCTCCCACCGAATGACACACTAATCACTTGCCAATCCCCTATATGATTTGGTTGATTATGCTCAAACGTAATAATATCGTTGACTGTGGTGAAAGATTGTACTATATATCTGTCATCGAAAATAATTTTCAAAGTTCCATTTCTATTCATTCCATTAGTATGTTCATTGAGTCATCAAACTCCTCACGTGAACGTCTGGTCAACACCTCATCAGATTCAAGGAATTCCTTTGAAATAATCACACCATATAAGCGTTATCGTCAACCCAACTAGCCATATAAACTCATATGATGCTTTTTTCTTGGTGATTCGGTGAGAACGTGATAGAATCGTAATGGTTTCAGTTCGAGATTGCTTGGGAAAACCGATTTTTTTACATTCGTTCTCCACGATGCTTATCATCATTCGGATGCGAGCATGCACTGAATTTGCTCACAATTGAAATTTTCTCGCAAAATAATCATTATGCAGGAAGTGCGAAGCGCAATGTCTCTCGCAGATTGCGTTCAACATGTCGCTGTGGCAGCCTTTGGAATGGGCTCGTGGCTGAGCGTGAACGCAGTTTACGTGCAATTACCTCTGCTTATTTATATTGTCAGTATTTTTGCATTTTTTTTTCTGTTTATTTATTTTTTTTCGCATAGACTTTCAGATGAACTCAGATTTCCTATAAGAATTTAGGATTCATCTAACATAAGAGCGTTTTTCATCAGTCACATACCATCATTCTGAAAGCCACTTACAAGATATGAAAGGAACGAAAATTCAATGATTTCATTTGCTCTGTCCAAACGAACTGAAATGTTGCAGGTACCAGAAGGCTGGAATCTAGCCACTTACATCGTTTTACTCGTTCAAATTGCCTGTATTGCACCTCTCATCTATGGCATATTAGATATACTGATGGAATGCATCTCAAACAAGGTATACGTATAAATCACTTTTGAGTTGTTTCGTTCCGTTCGAATTTGCTCATCGCATGCTGAATAAATGTCGACACTTCTAAATTCAGCAATCAATTACTGCAAGTTTAGACGTGGAAAAGATATAATCAAATGGTTCTCATTCCGATCATGCTCGTTCTGTCCGGATTTGGCCTTCTGATGGCTGCGTTCACGTATGACCAACCTGTCGTTATAGACAATGCCAAGGTTTCTGATCTCAATTTCATCTCTTAACAACAGTTATATTAATGATAACGATAAAAACAATCAAAGTAATATGAATAACAATACTGACTGCAGCAATGTTATTGTTTTCGGTAACAGTGCAATAGTAATGAGAGTAATTTTTCAGATTATATTGACTAAAAAACAATAAAATAAATGGTAACGGTAATATTTATTTGAAAACAATGGTAACAATAATATCAGTCACATAAATAACAATACAGCAGCAAAAACATTTTTTCACTTGTACTTTCTAATTCATGCAAAACAGACGAGACACTAGTGGTTACGGAGATCAGGGAATCTCATGAAACATGTCCTCGAATCCCCGTCCTCAACTCTTTTCGAGCCAACCACATTTTCGAGTGCGAAATTCTGTCTCCAACTTGCTCTATTCGCAACTTCTCCCTCCCTGCAACACCACTTCAGATACTTTACAAAAGTGTAAGTGTAAGTTTTTCTTTCCAGCACAGTTATTGGCTGTTTGTCGCAATATTGATCATGTCAATTCCGTGTACAACCGCAGATGTACTCTTTCTACCGTACATAACGAAACTCGAGAATTTTAAATACGTTACGACATTTTTTATCGGAATGGGTCTCAGTGCACTGCTGCCGAGTACAGTTTCACTCATACAAGGTTATTGTCATCGTAATACTGTTATTCACATCAATATTTTTTAAAATTCACTTCAAGTTTTCCATCCAAAAGAAGAGCACATCCAAAACATTCATCGAATAAACCAATCGAAACCAAAATATAGCGCCAAAATGATGCTAACATCCAGTGAAAAATGAACGAACAGTCAAATGAATACAATATTCACCGTAAATGCTAGATGTCGAATTGCTGCAGTTCTCCGAAGAGATGGACAGTATGAAATATATAGTATTGGGAAATAATGAAGCCTGAAGAATTGTACAGCATATGAAATTGAACATAAGACTGCCGATATTTTCATAGTAAATTTGGTATCTTCATTTGAATGTGTGATGGCCAATTTGAGGTGCGTCTGCAAATCTCAACGGTACTGTACCGAATGCATGGGGACCGACAGAGGGCAGTGTTTTGTTTGGCCCGAGATCGTATCTCGTCATAATGGTTGCTCTCACGTTTGTCTCGCTTTTAGGTGAGTTCATTCCCATTGAGGAAGCGTTCTGTAATTGAACATTTCCCTTTTTACTGTTCTTAAACTGATTGTCTAGTCGTTCAGAACTGAAACCGATTGATGTTCGATTATTTGAATTTATCATTGAAACGTTCAGCGTAAATATTCCACAGTTTTCTCGTCAGACTATCGATATTTCAGGATTTGTTGTAATTTGCTTTAAAACAAACAATAGGAACGATGAAACGAATTCACTAAAGTCGAAGAAATCGCCGTCTCATTCGATTTGTCAGATCGACTTGAAGATACCAGAAGGAACGAAAAGTGTCAGTTGTTCAAGCTTTTAGAATTTACTCGTTTCGAGAATTTTTGCTCAAATGTTTGCATAACTGCTCAAAGCAATGCATCGTAACATCTCTTCAGCATTTTTTTCATATGATCGTTGCAGATTGAACTGAAATTTTCATAGTTTTGAGGCGCATCATTAATTCATGATGAGTTGGTAAATTAGGGAATATATTATGGTTGCGAAAGGTTCAGAGGGATTTTTAGAATTTTTGCGTTTGGGAAACCTTTCATTCAGAACAGGTCGTGAATTCCATGCGCAACTCAACAATTGAAAACTTACTAGAGAAGAGTGAGCATTTCACGCTTTTGTGGTGTTGCTGCTAAAATTTCATGTATACATCTCAGGTATCTGTATAAAATTAATTTTCAGTATTCTTACAATGTGTCACAAGTGGAATCGCCAGAAATGCCGGTGGAAATTTCGACGACCGCATGGGTTCTCCTGTTAACAATTACTCTCCTTTTGGGTGCTCTTCAGAATGCAGTCATTCCATCTATTCAACCCTTCGTCACTATGCCATACGGACAACATGTAGCGCTTTGAATCCATTGTTTCCGAAAATGTTCTTTCATAATCAGTGGTCCAAAACGTTTCGGTTCTGCAAACTTCATTTATAAGAAGCAGCAAAAAGAACACTACTGAACTCACTTCTCGTCCTTATTAAGCATTTCTGAATTAGCATCATCTCAATGATCTCATGGAATGTTTAGATTTATTTCTGGTCAACTCTACTAACAGTCATGATGAATCCAATATTCTGCTTCTTGCAATTCTGCATTGCCTTCAAAAACACTTGTTTCTTCATTATATGGGCAAGTGTAAGTTTTGCATTGGTGGCATTCGCTTTCACTATGGCATTGGTTGGAAAGGTCGATGGCCTCGCACCAGTGTTGTTGGTCAGTGGATTAACTGTTGTTTTACACTTCAAATACATTCCGCAAGCCATTCCAATGTTCATTTCTCAAAACAAGGGCAGTTTCGATGGGCTGAAAAAGATATTCTTCTCTCACATGAAAGCTCTATCCCTTCCATATGAATGGAGTTGATGCGTAGCACGCATAATCTATGATGTAATCAAGTACGCAAAGCGTTGAGTAATTGAATGTGAAGTCATTCATCGAGGAACGATTTTAGAAGTACCAAAAATGCTCTGATAATAACGAGAATATTGCACGTGAGCAGCTAGTTGTATGCTCTTACCCATAATATTGAATCTATTCAGGTATAATTTCTTGTCGCATCATCAAATCAAAACACAACTTGCTTGTTGCACAGAACATGCTTCGTATTTGACTTCATTCCTAAACCACGACTCATTCCTCTACGATAGAGTTTATAAGCAACAGTTGTTGCAAAACATTCACTAAACCTCATCATAACATCGATACAGTTTATCCTAATCAGCTCTACATTAACTGAAAAATAGCAGTTTCAACTATTTCAACGTTTACAACTGCGACCAAAAACATGAACACCTTCATTTCGACACTGAAGTGAAACCTGAAACTTATGCGTAGCCACAATTTGTTGCATTTGGTTTTCCCGTGTAGCTGAAGTTTCATCTGATCATATCGATTACAGGTTGTGTTCGGGCTGAGTTCAGGTCTTATCTCTTGGGAACGAACCGCAATCGCGCAAATACTTCGTCAGACAAGTACTGCTCGTGGTCTTTTCTGGTGTGGTGCTTTCACGCAGATCGGTTCTTTTATTGGTGCATTGATGATGTTCGTTTTGACCGAAGTAGTGGGAATATTCAGAAAACAATGAATGTGCATATCATTAAATCACTGCCAGTTCAGCACCGCTTGAATTTTGGTCGATTAGTTCATTGCAATCTGGTAGCATAATATTACGGATAAAACAATATTATGTTGCCAATTTTCAACTCAACTATTAATCGGTACTTGTACATAGGAAGAAGCATTCACTACCTCATTTCGTTCATGTGCGAATGCGTTGTAACGCAAACGTTATGATATTTGCTATCACAAATTCTCATGACCTCGTCAATGATTTGAACAATTCGACATTCGATATTGTAGCAGTGGCATCTGACTGTTCTTCTGATTGTCGAGTGTCGATTGCTCAGGCTAAAAATTCATAGCTGCTCTCAGAAGTAGGTTGAGATTGTTCGAACTGTTTTATGCGATGCATTGGTATTTATCAGTGAGTTAGTCTAATGATCGAAATAATGCCCTTCGTAAGCTTAGATCCGTTTTATCGTTATTGTCAGATGTCGTTATAGTAGTTCGCCATTGTCTTGAATTTCCATTTAAAGTGAATAAAAATTCGGTGCTGTTGTTGTAGCCACTACACTATTTGATGATAATTGATCAAATACAAATGTTTTGATCGTAATCAAATCACGCAAAGATGGTGATTGACTGGGAAAAGGCAGATTTCAGCCTATCTGGTTATCACGCGCTGGTGTTTCTGGCAATTTTCGGTTGTCGCTAGGTCAGGTGAACAACTCGGATGAGGCGATTTACAAAAGCCGAGAGCCGTTATCATACCCTCTACAGCATAAACATCATTAGCAAAGACGTTTTCTGATAGCATTTCAACTGTTTTCTGCACGCAGTGCCTTCATTCTTATTTGGGCATCGTTCTCGAATAGTGCACTGAAAATCCTCAGAGAAATTTCTTATTGCTTGGTTTCTGACCAACTTATCATATAATTCCACATGCCTTAACTGAAGCGAATTACCATTTGACCAGATTATCCGATTCAGTTAGTTTGCGTATAGATGTTGCTGATGAAGGTAAAATGGGGACCATTCAGTCGTTTTTTTTTCTCGTAAAGTTTCAGAAATCAAATGCGTGAAACTTAGTTGTTGACGAATGCGATGTATGGTTGTTGATTGAATTGCGAGCATAAATGAAAGGTAAGAAATGATGAGATTCGGTTGAATCCGTGTTGTCATAGCAACACGACTATATAATACGTCAATCGAAACATTTGAACGATAGCGTTTAATCCAAGCCTATGATGAGCGAGTAAAGCGCATCGATCACCTGAACAAGTCAACGAGTATCTGCCGTCTGCTTTTGATCACTATTCATCCGTTTGGGTGTTTCTAGAAGGCATTTTGTGGAGCAAATCTAATAATTCAGTCACTCGCATATTGCAATCGTGCTACTTCGGCACATGCTCAGTCACGGCATTCATTTCCGGAACAGCTACTCAATCCTTTGCTCTTACCAATAATTAAAATTCCAGTCAAACGCCTCAGTGGATATTTCCAGAATATCCAGAATTCACGCTTGTGATTCACATAATGTCTTCGACACTACCTTGAGTTCGATGCTAAAAAAGCAACAAATCATTGTATTGGTTGAACGCTGGCGTCAAGTGTACATCTGCTTCTCAGTTTCATTGTCTCGATGTTCATGCAGTGATTACTCAACGAACGGTGCCGATAGTAATGAACAGTTTTCGACTGTGTTGTTTGCTGAAAAGAGATGCGAATAGAGAGGAGCAGTATCGCGTTAAACAACCAGAACCCATCAAATATTCGTGGTGAGTGCGAGAAGATTGTTTTAATCAACCGCATCATTTTTTGATTGTTGCTTATCGCGTAGTTATTGCTTACGAGTTAATTTTAGTTGAACTGAAAGATTTACTTGAATTTATTAATTATTTCGGTTGGATCCTTTCCTTGTTATTTGAATTTCATTTCCTCGCTTCCAACAAATCAAGCACATTTCCTGGAGAAGTTGAAGTGTCAAACTGAATTTTTCAAACATTACAATGAATCAGTGTTATGTAACTGCTGATCTTGCCAGATTTTTTCTAATCTTTGAGATCATAAAGCGCTGAACATCAGGAAGATTTTTAAAAAAAACCCTGCAAGCAACATTGCCTCATTTCATCCATTCCAATTGAAACGTACAGATTGTTGAAACTGTTGCTTGGATGTGATGACCGTTTGGAATGAATTATGCTTTCATTAAAACTCCTTTTGAGAGTGCTGTTCATTTTGAGGGACAAGGAGCGTCCAGATCCATCGCAATATCAGTTCACGAATCTTCACGGTGAAGTGGTGGCAAAACTTGATGGTCACGTAAATGGCCAGCAATTCATAATTGATAAATGCAAGGTACTTTCAAGTATATCCACTCCGACCGCTTTCCGTGTCCATCTAAAACATGAATTCAACCATATCACAATTTTCTGAAATTGTTTCAATACTTCTCAAGCTTTATTTCTGAAATCAAGTTCAATTCACCCAGTTAAACTCTCTAACATGTCGAAACCAAGTGTGTAATGGTACATCAATGAATTCCATCCACAGGTTTTCTTGCTGTTGTAATAATCACTAAATGAAGTCAGTTTCAAGGAGTGTTGCATTTTGGTACTCGATCACACGGCATGCGTGAACATCGATGACTGCGAAAAATGTTTGATTGTACTAGGGCCGTGCAAGGGCAGGTTTGTCGTGCTTAAGACATGCTTAAGACATGTTTCAATTGAGTAGACAAGGATGGTTTACTGGGCTTTTTTGCAGTGTATTCGTTAGAGATTGTGCCAATTGCACAATATTCACCATTTCACAACAATTCCGATCGCGCGATTGTTCGGATATCGACGTGTTCATCTTTTGTTCAACGCGACCAATTATCGAGTCGTGTCGACTGATGCGATTTCGACCTCTCGCATTATTCTATGATAAATTGGAAGGTTTGATAGTAATCGTTGGATTAATACTTCGGGGAATTTTTTAAAATTGTTCTTTCCATCTGTTAGAATTTTGCAAGTGTGACCGTGGAAATACGATAATTGTTTCGTTTTCGAGATGATCCCCTCTGTTTAATTTTGCTGAGACGAACGTATCTCTGAACCGAATGAACGAGAATAGCAGTTTTATCGTAATGCATCATTTCGTGTAATATATCATAAATATTCCCTCCATCGCGTACTCATTTCTCAGGAGGCATCTGCAAGCTGAATTTAGTGTGTTTTAGTGATTTATGTTGCTTCTGTGTGAACATTTCCAGCGTTTAAGAGTGCAAAAAAGTGTTGGAATTGGAGAAATTATTGCCATCTTGAGAAATAACAAATTAGGGTCTCTCTCTTTTTCCATCCTGACGATAAATTCTCAAAAGACCCTCAAGAGGCATGTCTTATCGTAAGAAACATTCGGATCGCTACTTTTGCTGAGCAAATTACATTCACTAAATATCAGTATCCAGTCGTTATTCATTGGCGGAGTGAAGAACGAAAAGGAGGAGAAAATAACGAATTTTTTTAAATGCCTCATTCTAAGACTTCGATAATGTGCAAGTTGTTTTCGTAAGTTGTTTTCATCTGTAGCAACGGCAGAATCACATTCGATTACGCTCGATGACAGAAATCCACGGGATCTGCATATAGCACAGTAATACATTGTCCCGAAACGGTGTTTCAAATCTCAATTGCGAACAGCTGATATTAGCAATCAATTGCAGATCAGATGCTCAAGGCATCGATCAGTCCGTTCACAAACAATTGGAGTGCCATTCACGACTTCACACCTGAGAAGCCGAAAAATTTCCAAATATGCCCAATGGTTTGTGTCTAACAAATTCGTTCGCAAAATTGCATTCCGTGTCCTGCAAATATCTTTAATATTCTTCTTTTGTCAACAATTTCCGATAATGCATTCAATGTGCCGAATCTTCAGCACAGTTCAAACACATAAAGACATTTCCCTGCGAGTGCCGGAGTTTCCCTGCAGAGTACGAGAGCATTGGAGTTTTTGCGGGTGATAAATTCACTCCTTATCACAACAAAATACAAAAAAAAACTAATTATATTGTATAAAAAGATCCAAAAAAAAAACTGCTTCCACTCTCCGAGTTTATTGTGATATCAAGCTGCTCAGATTCATTACACTAATCAATGGAGTGTTTATGAAAGACTCAAGTTCTTGTCAGCACATTGGAATTGACTACTGCAATTGTTTCATAGTGGCTTTCGGAAAAAAGTGTTTAGCTTAAAAGAAATTGCATCTTATAAGCTATGATGTAACAGACTGCCAGCACAAACAACATTTCATTAACTTTCCCTTTCTTCAAAACTGATATTTGCAATAACCCATTCGCGCATTCTTTTCGCTTTCCTCCACTGCAGCTACATAAAACTAGAATCTCCTCATTCAGCTGTAAAAACCTGACATGAAAGTGAAATGCGAAGAGAATCTCTCCGCTTTTCCTGCACATTTCCCAGCGGAACAATTTCAAATCGGATCTTCGAAATCTAATTTCATTTTTACGAACATTTATTTCGTGCAGTAAAAACATGCGGCGATGTCAAAATATTGGAAAAAAACACTGCAAAGAAACGAACTCAAACTACTTCACAAAGCAACTATTCAAAAATGAGTTGATCAACTTATGGCGGTCATAATGATCATAAACGCATTAAGATATCGACAACAAGGAATGATGCATCAGTTTGCAAATGTTACAAATTATAAAATTCACATTTCAGTGTTACGATACAATTAAGAACATGGAATTGGTGAATAACATAGAAGTAGTGAAATTCAATGAAGAGAATTCACTTTTTCCACCGTATTTTCCAATGGAACAACTTCAACACAAGGTACTGCTGCACACTTAGAAATTTTAACAAATTTATTGCATCAATTTTCGCAACATTCATTTTGCCCCATCTAAAGTGCATACTGTCATATTTCCATCGCGTTTTTGCTCATCTCATGGTAATGGAATTGGAAGGTAGACATGCGCGTTCCAATCCTACAGCGACCTAAATGTTCGATGAATTTTCAGGCCAAGCTACTGCTCTTCGAACAACTCCCGTCGCAATCCATCGATGATTTCTATCGACGAATCATTGTCGTTCAAAAGGAACTGATCAGCAATAAAGCGAGAATCGTTACCACAAGAGATGTGACAATAAGGAAGGGTGACATGTATGCCGTTTTCGAGTCAAAAAACGCTGCCAAATATTCAGGTGGGAGTTAGTTCATTTGTGATTTTCAAAACCGAAAACTAACAACATTTCGGTAGCAATCAAAATCGTTTCTGAATTCGTGCAACTGCAACCGATGATTTCTGTCATGTACACTCACTCGAAACACAGCAGTTGTTCACAAAAGCATTTTTCTAACACATAAATGTACATTTTTGTGACAATAAGTGAGCGAAATTCGATATCACAAGTTCGGATTCTGTAGGATTTCGACTTAAACATTTTGATTTTCGTGAGGTAAAATCAACTTGCGGAAGTGGAAGAACGGAATCTGCAGTATTCCAATCGGAGCAAACCTTTTGTTCAATTGCCAGCAATAAAGTTGCACGTCTCAACTTCTGATGCATACTTCTTGACAGGTCGTATTGTGAGTATGGAAGTGGCATGCGATGAGGAGTTGGTGAAAAAGTATACAGAAAATGAAAAAGACGGAATACAAGTGGTTGATGACAAGGATTTTGATCGCTATCGAACCAGTTTGCATCGATTAGCTGACATCCAGATGAACGTTTGACTTTGTCAAAATCTTGAATTCACCACTCGTTACAATTATATACGAGCAAAGGAGTGACCAAGTGACCGTGAATGACAAATGATATTCACATTTTCTGAGTGCCAAAGTAAATTCATTAATTGAGCTGATCTCATTTTTTGAATCTTTTATCATCAATGGAATGTTTTAATTCGTCGAATTTTAATTTGTCAATGAATAAACTCAACTCTTCCAGCAAAAGACAGTGTGCAAGTCGTCTTCAATTGAGCAAGCTATAAATGCCGAAACAATCAAACAGCATTCCCGCAAAAACATTCCTAGAACTTTCATATCTTTATTTCGATGCGAATCAGTCAAAAAACTCAAAACTCCAGCATTCATAAAAATTTCATGAAGTTCACTTGATTCAAAGAATTTGTAGGGATTCTCCAAATTCATCTCATTATGCATAAAAATCAATGATAGAATTCAATTGGCCGCTGTAAATTTGTTCTCGATTGAAATAATTTCAGTGAATTCTAAACAACAGATTCAAATACTATTGTACAATAAGACACATCGTGTTATTTGCCGAATGAATGTCTAGTTGATCTGAGGTATCAAATGGTTAATTGAGAAAGCCTAAGCTGTGCTGACATTCACTGGTGTTACATATGAATGAGCAGCATTCAGTTTGAATGCTCTCATGAATCGAAGATGTTCAGGTAGCATTACAATGAAATGCGATATCACTGCCGTAAGCAAACCATCTCACGAGGGGTCTGCAATTGCGCATTACGCTTTGTACAAGTTTAATTGTTGGTTCGTTACGAATCGAAATTCAAAGTTGTTGTGTTACACAATCGAAGGATTAGCGATGAACGAACGCAAGCAATTGTTGCTGTTATCGCCACTCGATGATTTACAGCATTCAACAACAAATCATCGCTCTCAATACGCAATTAAACTTATAATTCGCTTACTTCAGTATTCTCGAAATCATCCCACACCATTACATTAACATCTTCTTAACGTTTCATCTAAATTCTAAATCGACAGTTTCAGAGAATCATTTTATCATTCAAGTGAATTCAAGCATAAACATCAAAAATTCTACAAAGTTATCTAAAGTGATCCATCAGGCAAATATATCAAATTTACTTCATCAAGGAGTAATTCATCGAATTGAATGAAAGTCATTCAGACATAATTTGCGTTCAAAATTCAATTAACTTTCACGGAAAGATCCATCCTTTCGATGATTATTCACTCAAAAGACGTCAGCTAAGAATACGCTCTCGGCATTTATTCATGGATTTTTCGCACAAAATGCGCTATTCACTAGATTGCTAATGAATACAAAATGAAGACGCAGAAAAAAACACTATGAATATAGATTAAGCAGATCTCGTCGGATATCTGCTTAGGAAGAATCGTATCTTCGTTGCTGTTGATTTAGTGAGAAGAGTAACTTTCAAAGAGCAAATTGCTCCCAATGTGATCACTATAGCAAATGCATTATATCCTTGTACGGCATTCCAAAAACTTCCCGCAATGAACGATATTCATTCATATGCATCATTATGACTTATGCTATTATTTACGTTAAATCCATTACTCCGTTTGATGCACACATATCCATATGTATTCTAATAAACATCCAATGGATCATGTTGATCAATAAATACACACTTATAAAGAAGTGTCAGCGTGTGGATGGATGGATATATGTCGGCAGATATATATGTGTGTATGCGTTAACATATTATGTATAATTAACATATTTCTTGTGGCTGTTGTAATCATCTGGTGACATTATTGTTTTGAAGAGTGGCAGGCGGTTGTTAACGCATTTGTTCTTAATGCACTGATTTCTGCCGCATCTTTGAAGCATCTCATATCCGAGTGATTCATTGTGATAGTGGCAAAAATTCTCGAATAAGACGTGAACTTACACAACGCTCACACTTTCATTTACAACACTACTCGTTAACATAATAACGGGGTGTGAATACAGCTGATCGTCTACTATCGCTGGTGTTGCTTTGCTCTGTTTTCACAATTACTTCGAATAGTTTGTTTAATTGCGAACTCAACCCAACGTTTCGCTAACAGAACGATAAGTATTTGAAGACTAAATATTTCAGAATTTTTAATTTCTTTTTTTCTAAGTCAAAATTTCTAATCGTATAAGGGTTGCTTTTAGACACAATCATGTTCAATACATTCACAAAGGGAATGATCTACTTTTGAAAAAATCAAAAATCTACACTCATTCCAAGTGAAATCCCTTATTGCGTCGGAAATCAACCGTCTGGAATTGCCTCGAGCTTGTGAATTCTAATTATGACATTATGTTGTACGGCGAAATGTTTTTGCGAACAATTTTCGAACACTCTTGGGACCATTTTCGCTTGTGCACATACAATTCATAACCAGTAAGATGATATGCGTGAGTTCGCTCGTCCAATTTTCGAGGAAATTGAGACTTCTTTGAAGGGCGCAGAAAAAGTTGCCTCCTATCCATTCTGGGTATGGTTGACATTCACTGGTGCACTATTGGTTTCCGCTTCGTTGCGATTAATTTCATCTTGTGGTATTCCTTTGTGAATTCAGAATCGATTCTTCAGAATCTAAAATTTGTCGTCTGTTAATTGAAAACAATCTAGTGTACGCTTCGGTAGTTCTCAGTTATTCTCTTAACTCGCATTTGACTGTCTAGTCTAGTCTCTGATTACCCTCAATCAAGTCTAAATACAGAGTACCCTGATGATGGATTTTCAATGCAGCATTGAGAAGCAAAACACATCGGAAAAAGATACTTGAGGAGACTGCTTACTGCGGAAGTTTGGTGTTGACTGAACGAACTTTGTGCATCTATAACGTCTAGGCTTTGCGATTGTATGACATTCTGCACTAAAATAATCCAAAAAGAGTGGACGTCCATTGATGATAGTATCCAGATCGCATACTCAATGAACACTTGCTGACATGCTCGTGGAGGTATTGCGACTATGTGCAACGTTATCTCGTACTGAAAAGAAATACCATTCACTTAATCAGAATCACTAATAAGCACTTTTGAAGGGCTTGTTCATTGTTGTTTTCTTGCTATAACCAAGTTTAACTGGACTGCCTTTATGCGTCCCGAGATCGCAAACATTTCAGCGTTTATATCAAGTGTTTGCAAACCATAGTGTTCGAAGGTGATCGCTACCGTTCTGAATGAACGAAGATAACAAAATTATCACTGTTATCATTGATTCCGTGCTATTAATGTTAATTCATTAGGCATCACTGCTGCTCTTGTTGTTGTTATCATTGTTGTGATTATTATCATCACTTTTGCTAATACTTCATTATATTCATGCCGTTAGAATTGCTGTTATTGTTTTCGATCGTACTTTAAGACACATGTTCGGAAGATAGAGTGTTTACGTCCAATTAAGATCTCAACACTCTGAATTTTTATCTGTTTACTCACTCAGCACTCGTCACGAGTTTGTACTCACCTCTTTCTTATCACCAATATCGCATTCTTGCTTGATTGACATTCTTCTTTCATCATAGCTAATGATATTAATACTGGAATAGTCGGTCTTCTCGAAACTCTCATTTCGATTGTTGATTTAGTGATCATGAAGCTATTGAACTGCTCTTCCATATTGCTGAATGATTTGTGAGAGTATACGCCAGTTGATCGAGAGAACATGCGAGCAGCGATCCCTTGCAATCGCTTTCGGAAACAACCGATCGCAGTAATGAGCCACTAATCTTTCCGAATCACTAACAAGGAATGATTTTGATTAATGTAATCGAACTGATTCATAGCGATCGGCAAGTTGACCATGCCACAGCCATATGTCCTAAATGCTTTGCATAATCGAACACAACAATTGAAACTGAGCCCTCTTATTTTCTCCATATTTATCAAATATCTCGAACAGTGACTTCGAAATTCAACAAAGATTTTAGATTGACACAGAATCGAACGCACGCCTTCTGAACCGATTGAATCCTCAATACCTAGCGTAATCCAATTACATCGCTGGCTCAGTGCACACCCGTTTTGATCTATTCACTACATACCATCGTTTCTCCAATCACATTAAAACTGACTAGCAATCCAGTAGACACTCGTAACACCAATGAATATTTTGTTAATCGCCCAAAGCAACCAACAATTCAACTGCGCAGTGTCCAATTCAATTAATCCATTGACAACCGTCACTCTAAAGTGATCTATTCCATGTTTATTGTTATGAGTTTTCAGATTAGATTGCAGCCAATAACTTAATTTGATCGCCAATACACGAAAAAATATGCTGTCATGTCCAAGCTGCACACTTTCAGTATGGAAATGAAATCAGAATAATATAATGTAACTCACAAATTTGCTGAATTGTTGTTGAGGATAACACTCAAAACGTATTCATTCGTTCAAAACAAACCGATCACTAGGTTTCTCAACAGAACACTCCTTACTAACTTTTATTCACTTTACGATTTTCAGCACATCAATATTCAAACCTTTAGCAGTTCGTTGAATCCAGAAGCTTGCTTTCATTAACCCATAGCGTTCATTCATTTGGTTTTAACATGTATTATGCCTTCAAAAAATGTAGCCCTTTCTTTTTTTCCCCTTTTTACTGTCAGAAGATCGACACTATCGAAATTCTTCGCACATCATCAAATTTATACGAGAGATGTTGTTAGCTTTGCATCTCTCAGAAGTATTATAATAAAAAATTATTAAGCATTGCATTTAGGACATTCATTATAATAATTGAGCCAATCAAATTTCCACTGAAGTCATGAAATTTTACGAAAAGAATTTCCATATGATGCAACTAGAAAAGAGAATGTTTTAAATTGAACTCAATAGCTACCAATAAGTGTTTACCAACTAAACTAACGTGATTTTTATTGCAATTGTTTGTAAACGAAGCTTCATCCATCATCGAGTGCAACTCAGCCAATGACTTAAAACAAAAAACATACACATACATGTGAACTGTTTGCCACTATTCTCAATCAAACTTTTTTCGAGATAAAGAAATACTCAAGTTTCACACCAAATTATTTTATTCAACCGACACTGTGTAAGGTTTTTGTGAGCACAATTTTTGAATAGACTTCATCAAGATTTTTATCAATGTGCAAATTTCTGGTGCATTTTTTCGGTCGTTATGTAGATTTGTGAGTTTATTATTGAATTCTAAAATGTTGAGTTATCGAATATGCGAATTGGAGTGGGTGGATGGATGGATGGATGGATGGATGGATGGATGGATGGATGGATGGATGGATGGATGGATGGATGGATGGGTGGATGGGTGGAAGACGATGAATGAATGATCGAGTGTTTGAATAACTGAATGAATGAATGAATGAGCTTGGGGTGGGATTTAACTGGCGGCTAACGCTGACTGATCCATATGCTAGCGGCTGTCTTTAAAATTTTTGGAGTGATATTACATTCACGTGGCACGGCACATGTGACTGTGAACGCTTCATCCTCGCAACTATTGCTGCAATCTTCAGTGCTGCCGTCCGTTGCTGTGAAGAACAAATGCAATTGTGTATTCACCGCAAATAATACTTTTTCAACCTCAAACGTTCACTTCTTCACGTCAAATCAATTGTTGTTGAGTCATTTTTTCGTTGGTTTAAATTTTTATCTTAACCATAACTTTGCGCTTGGATTTGTGCACACGAGACGATGTCAGCACTTCATATTGTTCATCAAATCTGACGTAGTGGCGTTTTTTGACTGGAATTCAGTGGGAGTGTTTCCATTTGAGTGATTTCATCGAAATAAATGAATGAATGGGATTGCTCTGTTGCAATGTTGGTCACTAGTGACAACGCTGCGTATTCATTGTTTTCTAAATCATCATCATATGACCACTGGAAAGCTAGTCACTTATTTGATTCAAATCTGTCAACAATAGTTCTCATTCAACAGTTTTATGCAGTTTTTTTTGGCTTAGTAAATACCCACAGCAGAGGATCCTTTTGAAGATCACTCTCAAAAGGACTGGCACTGATCAAAGAGTAGTGATAATCCGTCGACAGAAATATTCAGGTCTTTAATTAGTCCTCATTAGTTTGTTGGGTTCTAAGAGCGAATTTGAGTCGGAAACTTCGATATGGATGGGAATTTAGGGTCCTCTTTATGGTTTCATTTTCCAACATACGAAAAAATTCGTTTGGAGTCACATACATGAACACATCGATGATTTATATTTAAGACTGGAGGCTTTTAGCCAGCTCTCTCGACCAGCGCTCATCAATTATTCACTCGAAGATTGCATTCGTCGAATACGGTTCTGAGCCATTTTCTCTGCCTAAATTAACGCTTCACAAATATTTTTTTCTTCATTCGAGGTGCATATTTTCATTTATGCAATGTCCGTTGTTATATGTTTCATGTATTATTTTGCTATGCCTTCACTGTTCCTTAGATTTTTGCACTTTTCTTCAGTCCAATTAAGCAGCTAAGCAACCCAGATCATAATTCACGATTCATGAAATCCGACTTGTTTCGATTATTGTCCATCTCTGAAAAGATCAAATTAGAAGTCGTCGCATGCTTCAATGAGTGTGCGAATCATTTTACTCATTTAATGTCATTGCTAAGAGCTAATGTTCATCACAGAAATGGGACTACTTCTGAAATATTCATATTTAACGTGTTCAGTTGTTCATTGACTCACTTGTTTATTCGTTCATGTGAGGAGTCATCGAATTTATATGAATTTGTCCAATTTTTGCTTACAAATTAGCAATTGAAACTTGTCATGCGCAAGTACTTTTCCACTTCTACAACCTATCTGTTTTGTCATTATTATGCAAAGACCATTTATTAGATCAAAACGACCAACTCAACGAATTCGAAGAAACAGCAACCTTCACGTTGAATTTTTCCGTCAGTTTCTCCTCAATGATCTTCCATTCAGTTCTATTCAAACTGAAGTGGTTAATATTGTCTTCATTGTACCTCATTTTCACATCATAAGCTGAATTTTATGTCTTGCGTTATCACATATTTTTACTGTTGCTTACATAAATCATACGATGAGCGATTGGTTCGTGTAACGTCTCCTTGAGACACACGATAATGGTCAATAACCTGGAAAGGTCAGCACTGAAACGTTAATTAACAAGAAGTATATTCGTTGATTGTTCAATAATTGATTTTTGCATATCGCAATTTGCAATGTTCAACGATTTTTTGCATTGGAATTTTTTTTGGATGAATTTTTCAACGAATTCATTGCGTCTAGCGAACAATTAAATGCCATCAGCAGCTGAAATATTTTAAAAGCATGGTGCGTTTACAGACGTTTCAATCACTTCTGTGTGTGCTTTAAACCAGAAAAAAAGAAACTCCTCTGCTTCCGGGAACCTACATTCATTCCACTAATTCGTTCCTCATTGTTGACGAATCGCATTCCGTTAATGCCAAAAGAACGAGCAATTATTATTCGACTGAAGCGAAGAAAAAGTAAACAAATCTTGAGTTGAGTTGCATTTTATTGTTGTATGCTGAATGCAATAGGACGATGTGACTTAAATGAATTTGGTGAGGTTTATGTGGCTGGATAATGAATGTGCCTCCGTGGACCATGATGCTCGATCGATTTTTGCATTCAGTTGCGATGCATTTTATAACTATCGGCAAGCGAAGAGCGAAAGCGTTGTATCGAAAGGAGGATATTTTCAACAAAGAAACCTCAACGCTCGTATCCACCATTCAATTGTCTCTTTTGATCCTTTTATTGCACGAAAACTTCTCAATCATGCGAATGTTTCTAAATTCAACAGTATCAAATTGAAATCTATCGGAAGAGTTTAGAATTTCTTGTTCAATGCAGATTTGAGAATTACATTTGATCACTGGCATCGGTCAATGTTCTGTTTTTTCCATTTACGGAACGACTCCAAGTGGCTATTGTTGATGTGACCAGTGATGATAGCGATGCAGGATGCGATAGTCTCACATCGTGTTTCATTTGTTGACTGAATCCCATTGATGTTCAAAGGAATAGGTTCGATGCAAACGATATCTGCTTCGAATGATAATTATATTTTGATTCCAATCGCTTTGTCACCGCCTAATGAAATTTCCTGCTGTTCCAGTCAGCTCTTCGTTTGCTTCGACGAAGCACTATCAGTAATTCTATGTTTTGGTTTGCATTTTGCGTCATTTTTAGAGCTTTGAAAACCGAAGCATATCGTCAGTATCTTTAAATAATGACTGCTTTGCAATTTTCGATACTTTCTTTTTTCTCCTCGCTATTCTTCAAGCACAATGCTCGAAAGTGGACCAAGAATTCATATTTATTCAGCTGAGTTTTTTTCTGTTTCAATGCTGACATAAGACATCTGACTTTCTCCGATGAAGAAAAATCCGTCCGAGAAAAATTAGAGACAATGAAAAAGTTCGTTTTTCTCCGAAATAACACTCAATTCAACATAATCCTTTCTCTTGCTCTCCTCATAAGCGCAATGAGTATACTCCAACAACAATTTCTCTATGCACTCTAATAATAAATAGCTGGTCGTTTGTCAGTGTCAGCATTTTGAAACGTTCGAAATTTACATTTGAATTGCCTTTAGAAGCTTGGATTTGAATTCATTGCCCAAATAATTGTTTCAGTTGGACACAACACTTCATCATCAAGTCGCTTTAGTTAATCCGGTTAATCGAGTTCAAATAATCGCTAACGTGGTCACCGCTATCTTTGTATTCAATATAGTTGCCTTGTGAACATAAGAAACGCTGAATTGTTGAAGCAAAAGCAAAGAAGATTTTCCGAAGTGACTGATTCTGCTGGCTATTGGCTGAAGAAGAGAATCTGTGTATTTGCATCATTACTCAAGTCAGTTCATCGTGAATGCATGCAACAGTCGGCGAACATCAATTCACTTTCGAAGTCTTCAAGAATCCTCAACGCTCATAGTCTACAGTTGAGGCGTGCCTCTATTGCTTTAATAATCGATTTACGAGTATTGAAGGAAATGCGAGAAGCATTTCGATGCGAGAATGATTCTTTAAGATTTATGAGGGAATCTGTATATTTGTCTGAATTTTGAAAATGCGAGAAGCATCAAGAAATGAAATTTCCTCCATTCGAAAATGTGCTCTTCAATAGCTTGCAATTGCTGCCACTATGAAACTATGATCAGTTAGGCATAATCGTTTCACTTGAGACTTGTGCGGATTTGAGTCATGAAAACAACGACTTGAGATGGTATCCTTTTTCATTCCGCCTCAGTGCAAGTGTCACTCATTTGCTGCACACTCTTCGTTCGCGACACAATCGAAACGTCTCAAAAAGCACATTTTGTGAGTGTCATCAAAGTGGATTAAATAAATCTGAAGTGAAGTTTCACCCATACGAAAACCTTTAAGTATCCGCAAACGCTTCATAATTTCAGTCTTCATGTTGCTGGCATTCCTAGAAGGCCATCGTTCCATTGTTGGATGCACTAATCCGTTTTAAAGTTTGTTTTGAAGATCTGAGAAATTGGACGGAAAGCGATGAACCATATTTTAGGATGTATTCGCATCACTGTAACTAATTGCTGTCGTATTTTCCGATGTATCGATTATCGAGATCGCGTCGAGCAAAAAGTTGGAAATAGCCACGAAATTCATTTAAATAATCATAAAGCTTTTGCAGGTGGAATTCAGAGTTCATCAGTGAAAAAGAGTTGCGATCCGTGAACTTATTAGAAGGACAACGTGGACAACATAAAAGTTCTGCGTTATTTCTAGAATGTCCTCTCGAGGCTTGTGGTAAATCTGCGAGGGAACCCTGTTGTGACTAATCCGGCCGAAAGACAGGTCGACATGGAAAGTTCTGAGCAGCAATACGATGTGGTTCCTCCACCGCTATCAGAAAGTGGCGATGATCGATATCGTATTCTCGGTGATTTTTTGATATCTTGTTGATGCGTTCGTTCATGAATTGATCCATTAAGTTCAGCCTATTTCCTGGTCATAAATTCAAAGAAGTCTAAAGCAAAAACATGCCCAGAAATCCAGTGTCAGAACGGCACACTGAACATTATGCGCATGCATTCGAGGTGGAACAAGAAGGATGGCAAGAAATTTTAGTTGATTAGCGTATGAAAAGCTGTCGACGAGTTAGATTGCCATCGTATTATTAGCAGAGGGCATATAGGATATCACGTACTTTCAGATGCACCATTTTTTGATCCAAGTGATGTTCTATTTCTGAATAACAGTAACCATTGCTTCAAATAGTCAATAATCACTGCCAAATTTCACGGCAAAACCTAATTCGTCTTCAGATATTTTCATTAGAATTCGCTATTGTCTCAGCACTTTTTTGCTCTGCATATTCATTAGCATTGAATGTTGATCTTCGAAACGAGTTAGAATTATGAACAAATCGCTCCGTTTCATCGAAAACATAAAGCAATTCTGTCCTCAGATTCATGGTCTTTGGTGCTTTATTGTGGCTCCTTTGTGTTTCGGTTCCGTCGGGTGTTCCCGTTTACCATATTAGTTCTTGCTGAACGTATACGAAATCTGTCTGAATTGGATTTGCGCAATGAAACTAGGCTTGATCACGTTTTGATCAGACGGAATATGTAAAATTTTGGTGCAAATAGAAAAGAGATGGATATATTTCGTGGAGTGATGACACTCCTGTCAATCACGAATGGTAGTCATGCGCAACTTACAACAAGGTGACTGACTTCCAAGAGATGCTCACTCATAAACCTTGCTTGAAAAGGAAAAATCGGTCGACACTGTTCCAAGATGTGGTTATTTTGTCACGTAATGAATGATTCTGACTTTTAAAATGAATTTTTTTATCAGATGACTCGTCGGCGAATCATTGCTTCGGTGATACGAAACAAATCAGCGAAGAAGAAGTCCGTGAAGCACTCTCTCGAGAATCAAAGCGACATAAATATTGGAAAGGAAATGTAGCGAAGAAAATGACTATTGAAAACATCCAAAATTCAATTTGTTTGCATGTATGAATTTTCTTCTTCGTTCACTTCGACAGATTTGAATTCATCAATTTGCGTATACGCGTTCTGCGATTAAATTCAATCGGTGAATCTGTCAAAATTCAGAGAAACATCAATGATACAATTAAAGAAACAGGAAGACTTCACCGTTGAATGAAGCAAAAAATGTTAGCGATTTTCTCAATGCGGCCGTGTTAATTAGGTAGAGATTACACTCATCAAGAAACTATGCTGATGAGCAATTATCCGCTCTATTTATAGCTAATGCTGCTTTATCACGCTATGCTCTGTTGCATTCAAATGCAAATTCGAGACAAATTAATGACGATCGATTTTATGCTCTACTTTTGAGTGGTGTGATGATGTGTCATATTCGATAGCAATAAAGTTCTATAAGGATGAGTAATTGCTTTCAGTCAATACATTTGTCAATTCGTAATTTCAGTATACATTGGAGAGCTTCACAGAAACGCGAAGTACGAGTAAAGCAACCGAAGGCGTTACCTTGGGACAATTCTTGGGGCATCAAAATTCGGCGAGCAGCAGTGGACTAAGTTGGAATCCTTGGGACTATGAGGTGAAGCCGAATGAAGAGTTTGTTGATCAGGTCCGTGAAGGATTCTGTTCGAATTTCATTAGTAACACATTCAACAATGATTATATGTCAGTGGCTCTTTTGATGACAGTCACCAATTGTGTTTGTTCATTTCTCGTCGCGTCGGCATTCGTTGAGCTCGCAAAAGCACTCAGCTGCTGTAGTTTCCGTAACGTGCGTAATTTGTATTGTTTCACCCCAATTTGGCAATGTCCTTCAACATTTGCATATTCTCCTTTGAGTTAGTTCGTGTATTGAAGGAGAGTAAATTTTATCATCTTTTAAGTTGTACATTCCAGTCGTATGCTCGTAGAATAGAGCTTTTGCGTTTCGTTCGCATCTCTCAATCGCCTTTTGATTGTATGATGCGTTACCTCGACGAAGAATTCATGTGATAATCACTAATGCAGACTATTGTTCAGTCGATGCCGAGAGTGAATATTATGACTGATATGTTGATTTCCAGGTGAAAGTGATAGAAATGCCGGGTAGCAGTGAACTAATCACATGCAATTCGTGCAATGCTGAAGGCTTAACGCATTGTTTTTATTGTCGTGGTTACGGTACTGACAAATGTTCATATTGCAGGTGCTTTACTTCAGTTTCATTCCGCTTTTTTTTTCATTTTAACTCCCATTGGTAGACAACATGACGACATTGCTTGATTTGACACAAACTGACTCATATTTTGCACATTGCTTTGATCATTCAACCGACTCAATTCGGCGTTCCTTAGCCTTTGCCCTTCTGAAGGAACCTTGAACGCGATTCAGATTCGAAAATAAAATACACAATAAGTGTTTTGGATTGAACTTGCTGCTGTCAAACAAATGAAAATGAACGTTATGACCTTCGGCCAACATAACATTTCATTTTTGTGTCGTACATGCGAAAATGCGGTATTTCGGTTCAGCTCTCTCACTTCGCAAGTCTACAGACCTAAATAGGTGGGTTACGAATGATGCAAATGACGAATATTATGGTGCAAATGAAACATTGAATGAATTGTTTGTTTGTAATCAAACTAATTATAGAGGAACAGGTATGAAAGCTGGTGTCGCGCATCCAGCCGTATATACCCATCCTATGATTGGCACATTCCCTCATGTTAGTTCAGTTTCCTCTTTCACCTTATTCACTAGTCTTTTTTTTGAAGAATGCGATGGTACCGTACGTTCCTATCCAACACTTCATTTGCATATTTCTCACTCCGTCAGAACGCAATAAAAGTACTCCAGTGCGGAGTTGGAGTATTGTTGCAATTGAATTCTCTCGTTGTCAATTTTCATTTCAGTTCATGTCTTGAATAGACGGCATTGCTTTTCCTTTTTCAGTCTGACCTCACTCGTGGTTATCCCGGTTCCGGGACTGCCATTATTCGTCCGACATCCAGTGGCCTTTCGTACGGTGTTGGAACACCGATTCATTTCATGGCCAAAGCCGGTGTTCCTCCGCCCGGTATCGGTCATCACGATTTTTGCTATTTTTGTCATGGACGAGGAATCAGCGAGTGTACATATTGTAAAGGTCACGGTAAAAAGCCGTGTTCTGCGTGTGGAGGTAGTGGTAGTCTACGGTCGTATACCAAACTGCGTGTCTATTTGTGAGTTTCTCTCATGTTTTGACCCGTTTATCAACTGGTCTCATTAAGTCTTGCTGGATTTCAGGCATTTCAGTTTGATACAGATTTCTTCATTTGTCTGTCAAAGATCATTCAAGCCATGATCATTTTGCTAATTAATTGAATCAATATAATGAATAGCTATTCACGAATACTCCGCTGATTACAAGGCCTGCTTCATTTTTTCGGTGCACAGTTGATTCCGTACGAGAAGTTCTTTATCACTAAACACGAGCAGGGTTTACAAGAACTACTCGGAAACTTTCCCCTTTCTCACTGAAAGTCATACTTTCCTATGATGGAGTCCTGTCATTTTGTAATTTTTGAATTTCATGCTATCTTATGATCCACCATCAATGTGTCACCAATTGCTGAATTGAATTACAAACTATAAGACGTGATCTAATTTTCTCGATATTTCAGTGCGGTCGAAAGGACCGACTTCTATACCGAATGTGAAATTCCCGAGAAGTTGTTGCAGAAAGTTGACGGCTACACCATTCTCAGTGAATGCCGTCCACATGTGAGTTATTTCAATTTGTTTTGCTTTATGACAAACAACAATCCAAAACTCTTTCTCAATGCTCATTTGGAAAACGGCTAATCGATCAACGAACTGAATGTCACACAAGAAAACAGTGAAGGATCTCATTCAGAAGTCATAAATTATTTCTGTCTTATATGATTGGCTAAAACTTAATGCCGGCCTTGAAAAAAGATCAACACATAGATCGAACGTATTGACTGTTACTTGTTTGATTCACGATAGGCACAATAGATTTTTATCTCTGACGTGAAAAGTTTTGATTTTATAAGCATGCAAGTATTCTTGTTCATTTGTTGAACAAGCGACAAATGAAATCACTTCAAGAGTTGATGACATCTGTTTGGTCTAACCGAGCATCGACTTTGCGAATTGGTTAAGAAATGCATTCACGTTCGATTGTAAAAACGCTTTTAGTTAGATGTTGTGTTCTTGCTGAGCAACTCGTTGGCTCTGAACATTAGCTTCTCTAACTTTCAATTCAATCAGCTACTAAAAAACTCGCTTTCTTTAGGTACTACCACTGAAGAATCATCCCGTGAAGGAAATTGTCGAGAATAGTCGACGAATTTGTGCAGCACATTTGCAAAAGAGTTTAGGAACATGTCGCGTCATCAAGGTATGCATGCACTGATCTTCAACTCTGATTATCGCATTATACGTTCACTGTGGAGTAGCATAACCCAAATTGCTTCGCTCATTGCGACTATCAGTCATTCGCTATTCGATGCAGTGAATCTGAAAATAATCTCAAAACATTTATCTTAACAAGTGACTCTTCTCTTCATTCAAATGGTTCCAATATGGCTCACCTTAATATCAACCCAGTCAGACTGTTGCAGTTTGTAGCATTATTGTGTGTCCGAACATCAATATATCTCCCCGATCCCTATCGTACATTATTCCAGCTACAAGCACAAGCCAACACAATTCATCTAATGTGATTTCTCGCCCTTCCTGAAATGTTTTCGCCTTACTGAAGGCTTGCAATGTTCGAGCAATTTTTGAAAATCATCGAGTAAATTCACCGAATAATCCATACAAGTGGCATGTTGATCAATGTTTCTTTCTAAACGTTTGCAAGTATTTCAGCAACGTCAGTGTTTGTTGGGAATTCCAATTGCACGAGTACAATTCCGATTGGGATCGCGATGTGGTTTCTTCTGGGTTTATGGCACTGAACTGTGCTGTTTTATTCCCAACTACCCTGCCAAATGTTCCATTCTTTAGTTTTTCTTCCAGTTGTGTCATTCACTGCTGATACATCCATAATTTTATCGTCATTTCGCCGCATTTATCATGATTATTAAATCGCATTTATCATGATTCCTTTTCCATTGCTTCAATTCACTGTGATTTATCTCTCTCGCTTCAAATACAAATTTCTCAACATCCCTTTTAACAAGAAAGATTCTAGAAGTGCTAGAAAACTCTCAAAATATGGTCTATGTTCCTTGCCAACTGATTTGTTTCTTGATAATTACTGCACCTTCTCGATATTTCATAAAGCGTACAGTTTCGTACATAACAATGCATCACTCAATAATGAGAAATTTTGTTGACGTGGATAACCCATTCCATGGAATCCGACGTTTCACAAAATGTTAAAATATTAATATAAACGAATGCTATTGAAATAACACGCAAAATGCTGACGAAATTGCTGATGAGCAGATCAGAATTTGTGGAATCCAAAGCGATGAAATGAATATGAATTTAATTTTTTCTTTTTCAACAGTTCGCTTCGAATTCGAATTTATTCGCCGCTCATCTTGTAATCTGATTAAACATCATAACAGTATCGGCTGCTAATATTTCTCCAGTCTGGTAGCGTTTAAGCTGAGTGAAATCGTGATCGACACCAAGCTGCACTTGACAACACTTCATGTAGGTAATCACAAAATGGAATTTTAAGTTATCAAACTAAACTTAATATGTATTCACTCTTACGGCATCAAATGAAATAACTAAACAATTGGCCTGGTCGGTCAAGGATTTGTTTCAGTTTGGATGTTATTTTTTCAAGTCAGATATGTGATAATCTAACGATCACATGTGTAACACATTCTGTAACGATAGCCAAAATAACCAAAGTTTTCTAATTGTAAGGTTTCCGCTTCAATTTCAAGTTTGTGTGCTTGTGTCAATTCGATATCATGACATATTTATTCGGAGCGATGCATTCTGCGATCGAATTGGTAGGGTTCATCCAGAAAAAAATGCTGCGACAATAAATTTGTCCAAGCTGTATTCATTTCTTACGTGAAACACTTCAAACCAATCAGTTTCAATTGCAAAGAAGCGAGTTACGAGACATTGATATGCGTATCTGTAAAGAAAGTTGATTTGTTTCTCTAGTTATTAATTGAGAATACGGACGGTATCTTCCTAGTCTGATAAAATCGAATTTTACAATATGTTTCGCCATAATTCACGCAACCAACTGTTTGTTATTGATTGTGATAGTTATATATGGAATCGAAGAAAAATCGCGATGCATGTTTAAAGTTGTTGGTTCCACTAGAAAGGAGGTGTTTAGTAGCGGAAAATATGATGGCCAACAGAGCGCCAGCAGTTTTTAGCTGATACGTAATGAAATTTCAGCGTATTACTGATCTACTCGTGATGCTCTACGGCCACTGCGCAGCTATCGTAATTTATTTCCCTATGAACATGCATTTCTACGTTTAATTACGGTTGATGTCGTGATCAATGTTGTATGCCCGAATAAAATGCTTTTTTCATCAAGTTTCCAAGAACAATGCGATATAATTTGCATTCTCACAGGATGTGATAGTTCGAAGGTGACCGAATAACAGAGAATGGCTTGGTGCTGAAAAAGCCCACCATGCCCGTTTGCGAAAATTTGAAGCTCAGTTCAGAATTTAAGTGCTTCATTTAAGGGCACTGATAAATTTGTTATATGCATCATTCAGTTGTTCTTATTTGCTTTGAACCAGCACACAGTAATCGAGCAAGTTGGCGTGCTTGTTCGCCGTTATCGGTAAGTTCGACCAATCTCGAACGTACGGTTCGGTTCGTGTCAACAGTTTGCTCGTAAACCAACACACAGTTTCCCACAGTTATGGGTCTGAAATGAACTGATTTGTTCAATCCGGAGCACAAACCTAGTGAATACATAAAATAACGGCTCCAATGATCAAATGCTATTGAAGTCCAAAGTATGATGCAGTTGTTTCATCTTTCACTTATGGCCTTTCTCCTATTAATGGTACTACTTAATATGACGCACTTCGGTTATTCACATTCCCGTATGATCACTATAGATCAATTGAGAGGCTATACATAACTATAGAAATTTGAGTTTGATGTATTCAAGCTCACCGTCTTCTCAGCTTTGCCCAGAAACATATCACCATTTATACAACGTTCGATCGAGCAGAATCTCTTCTTTGTAATATTGAAATATTGGCTTGAAAATTTAAACCTTGCGAGGAGATATATCAATTTTTGTGATGCTGTTTGAGTTAAGAGATTCAAGCCTACCGTACCCTCAGCTTTGAACAGTAACATATCAATTTCTTCACAACAATCGATCGAGCAGAACCTCTGGTTAGGAAAATCATATATTGCAGAAACCTCAAGATGAAATGATAAAAATCCATGATTTTACCAAAAAAATGGTGATGACGATTTGTTAGCATTATGAAACTTTACGCGAGCAACTGTTAAACATTGAAATTCAAAACATCGAAAATTACCTTACGATTTAATTGCTGATATTATGCTATCCGCAATTTTTTATCGAAGGATGTGACTCATGATCAACATGCACTTATGGACATCGATATCTAATAAAGACTCAAAACTATCATAAAACAAACGATCAATTGCTAACTGTTCTGTTCTGTTCCGCTCTTTAAGTGCACTCTTCAACTGTCGATTCTATTCTGCGCGTTCTGTTTTTGGAACTCTTCTATTGTATTTCTCGGAATAGAACGAAAATAGAACGTCTTGAATGGAATTGAAACATTACTAGCTACCAGAAGGAACTTGTACCTTTGCAACCAGTACAGTCTTTGCAACAGGACATTGTTATTAAACCTCGAGTGGAAGATATAATACATTACAGTATGGCGTCTGCTGTTTTTTTATGTTTGATGTTAGGAACTGTCAGTTTGAACGTTTCAATAAACGTTCAATGTTCGAATATTTTATTGCTTTTCTTCTTCCACATCGACGACGAACGAAAAAGTTCGATAGCTAACGAAAGCAGGAAATTATCATAAGATTTACCATGAACAGCACACAATCGCTTTTTTACAAAAAAAAAGCAATGGCGAGTGAACATGAAATCTGTCATTTGTATGCTAAAACAACACACTGTTGAGCAATGTTGTTGAAGATATCACTACCACTGATTATTTGATTCACGATCAATAGCGTAATTAAAATGCAGCCGAATTTGGAAGAGGATACATTTTGGAGATATATAATATATAAATACACTTTCCTTACTACCTTTGAAGGATAGCTGAATGGTTGCTGATGTACTGCTCTGTGATTTCCGAGCATGTAAAATAGGCATTTTGTTTTTTTGCATTTCATCATGGTAGGACGATTAGCTAGTCCCTACGGGTGCTGATTAGCTTTCATTGAATTCACTGATAAGGGCGCACTGATAGCGATAACCTTTGGCATACTTACTATTAATCAAATTGTTGCATGGTAACCACTAGTAGAGGAAACGGTTCGTTAGGTACATAAAGACGGAGACGTTAGAACAGCATATTATCAGTTGCATCATTTTGCAAATGTTGCTTAGAGTTGTTTTTGCTCTCTTGGTTGCTTTTAATCCAAAAATTGGTAGGTTGAGTAACAGTCTTTCCACAATCCTTGCAGAAACCTCAGTCATCCTTCGGTGATATAATATTAATCCATCGTTTGACGAAAAATCGTGGTGAATATTTATCAGCATTGTGAAACTTCATCCCAGCCAAAATTATCAGGCGTTGTTGGCTGTCATTACACTACTCGCAATTTGTTAATCAAACAGCTGTGACTCAACATGCATTGTTGAACTGTTATATCTAACGAAGGGTCGAAACTATTGTGGCTTGAACGTTGATACCTCATAAAGACACGAACGAAACCATCTTAAGACAAACTATGAATTGCATTCTGTTCTGCCCTGTTCCGCTCTTCAAGTGCACTATTCAGCTGTCTATTTTATCCGGCGCGCTCTGATTTTCAGACTGTTGTATTCTATTCCTTAGAATAGAACAGGCGTAGAACATATCCACTGGAATAGAAATATCACCTTGCATTAGCAGAAATCTGTAGCCATACACCTGCTGCAATCCGTGCAATATTTCATCATCATTATTCCTTGATTGAATGATATGATGCATTTCACTAAGGGGTTTGCTGGTTTTCCGGCTGATGATGTGAGCAGTCAGTTTTTAATGTCTCAGTAAATGTTCATTGTTCGAATATTATCGCTTTCTAACTTTTATGACGATCACGAGAGAGAAAGGTTTCATATCTGAACAAAGTACGAGATTACCTTAAAAATAAACGATGGATTGCACGCATAATCACATTTTCTACAAAGAAAGAATTGGCAAGAGAATATGAAGGCACTTTTTTGTATGCAATCAGAACACAATGCTGAACAATGTCCTTTAAGATATCATCACAACTAATTATTTGAATCACGATCAATATCTTAATGAAAATGCAACCGAATTTGGAAGAGGATACATTTTGGAGAAATATAATATCCTCGACCAGAATTCAGTTGTGAAATAATTCCAGAATTCCATAGCGCTCATAACTAACACTCCTGGTGAATGTTTGTAGCATTACTGGAAACGACTGAATCTTGGCTGCAAGGTTATATAAGTGTTCCTCACTAATTTTGTCTCTTAGGGCAGAGAGAATTTCAATTATCTTAGTATATATACCAATTTTGACTATTCCGCCTTTCTGTTCAATCCGATTTTACTTCTTCATTTTTTCATATCCATTTTGTTCTGTTCCTCTCTCCAGTTGCGTTGTGCTCTTCTATTGTAGACGTCAGCTTATTGTTCGTGAAGATTTTGGTTGGAATAAACAGATCACTGTGCATGAACAGCGATTTGCATCTTTAGAACAACTGCAATGTTTGCAACAAAATATTGATATGACTACTCTATGGGATAACTGATTCATTGCTGATGTATTGCTTCGGTGAATCTTTGAAATATTCATTCTGCTTTTTATTCAATCGTGGTACGAGGAATAGGCGTTGATGAAGGGTGCTGAAAATTCATTTATTTTCTTACTCAATCAGCAAATCCAACTCATTACGAATTAGCGCCTCTCTATTATCACCAAATCACACATTCTTCTTTGTTTGGCATCTTTTTTCCGCACAGCTGACAACCATAGCGTTGATAATCATCAGTCTTCATGAAATTACAACTTCGATTATTGATATGTTTGGCGATCAAAGAGTTTTTGCCTTTTGCATCTAAGTATACTGACAAAGTTTCATTGGGTGCACTGATAAGGGCGCACTGATGTCGATAATGTTTCGTAATTTTTCATCAAACTCTCGCATGGGCACCGGTGGTAAAGGTAACGGGTAACTATGAGTATAAAAGCGGAGTATTTGAACAGCAACACCATCACTTGCATCATTTCGCAAATGTCGCTCGCAGTTATTTGTGCTCTCTTGGTTGCTTCCATTGGTAGGTTTCTTGAATTTTGGAGATCCTGAACCAGTTCTAGAGTAGCGAAACGGATAAGATCACCTTCATCGTCTTGCAAATTCCACGACAACAATTATTCACTCCGATGATAGGAATGATCGTTTACAGCACTGCTTATCAATGCTCATTTTGTTAGACTGACATCAGTAAGGCTCATTTATCGAATCATTGTAGATGGGCGCAGATAATATTAATGAAAAATCTTCAGATTTTTTAGAACCTCTTTATCTACACTTCATCGCGAACAATTTACAGAAGCAAGTAACGGTTTTGGGCTGACATTCCAGCAGAAACACCAACAGTTCATATTACCGAAACTCTCTGAAGAGCAGCGGCAATCGAAGGAAACTTGTAATGATACTGCTGATTTCAACGTTGGTTTAGTTCCAATTCAGTTGTTTTTGTGCGTATACCAATTCTTTCGTATTTTGCATGATTATAAATCCATCCCTCATTAACGTTATAGTGAGGATTTATTTGGAGCAGTCATGAAATCAGGGCGGGCTATAGGCGTCGAATGTTCCGAAATGAGACTCAGGTTGACATTTATGATCAAACAGAGTTTCGATTCGAATTTGTTCTGAATTCGGCTTTCAGCGATGCCTTGCTATTAGTAATCACAGTGCAATGAGCTGCTGAGGTGTTTTTCACTGAAGAATCCATTCCTCAAACTACTTTTATATGAAATGCAGAGTTAGATGTACTTTTGCAATGCGATTGTATTGCATTGTACATTTGAGAGGCATTCGGCAGTTCAGCGTTCGTCAAGTGTTAAGTTAACGTTCGATGGATTTCATTCGTTGTTGATCAAAGTTAAATCGTTGCTTTGCATAGCGAAAGAAGTCCAAAAATTGTTGGTACTGTTGAATGTCAAAAAAACTCATTTTTAGAAATTCGCTGATTGTATGAAGAACTTCGTAGGTGCGTTCGGTTTGATTATGACTAATGGAACATTGCCATTCTTCGTTGATCTCTACACTGCTATTATGGAAAAGGACAGAACCGTTGCATGCAAGTAACTGTTTGTGAATTATCTGTTTTCAGTTTAGAGCCGTGAAGATGGTTATCTAGAGCAAGGAATACTTGTTCATTTCACAGTCAGAAAAGTATTCGATGCACTGACACCGAGAGGTCGTCTTTCTTGATGAAGAATACATCGCACTCTAGACCTATAGCTGATCACGGATACGCAACAATTCTTGCGGAACATAAAGTGGACGTGATAAATGACGAAAAAAGCTTTTAACACATCAAAAGATACGAAGACATCAAACTGACGTGTTAAGAGACCAAGCTGAGACATCAAGAACATCAAACACCAAACACCGAACGCCAAGAGAACAAATTAATGAATCCGATAGTTAGAAGTTCAAATAACATGCAAAGTATTCCCAGAATGAAATACAGCAGCATCATTGCTGAACAGAGCTTCTCCAATACCCTTGCATAAGTATTTCTTTGCGACGTCAAATGATCTTTCTTTGGGCAAATATCCGATGGATGACGTTTCCTTCGACTAGTAGTGAATTGCGATATTTATTGTATGATATACACTAATGTAGCAATTGAAATGCTAGGTGTTGAGGTGTAGTGAACGAAGAATAGTATTAAAGTTTGGTTATTATTGCATTAAATAAGGTGAGCGAGCCAAACAACCAAACGAGTCAATCTAACAAGTCAATCGGAGCAACGAATTTGATCAATCAAGCATTTAAATTAGTCGAACAACCAATAAGATCAACCAAAGAGTTTCTCATATTTAAGACTGATATCTTGGAGGTGTGATTTGATGATGGGCAAATAACAAAATTAAGGCACAGCAATTGGTGAATAACGGTTCTTTATGCAATTGTTACAATCTTGTAGAGATGATAGATATTTGATAAAAGATATTTAATCAAAAAATATCGCATGCTCTCAGCTCTTGCAATTTGAAGATATGGATTGAGATACGGGTGCCAATCTTAGAGCTGAGTCAATTAGCGACATTGCATCATGAGATTATTGTAGAAGATGACTGATAGAATCAAAACATTGATATATTGAAAGGAAATTTATAATAATGTTGCGAATTCACGAGCATGTGATTCATCTCTCTTTTTTTCTTTCGCGATATCTGTCGTGACAAAACTATTGTAGTTTACTGCTTCCTTCATGCGGTGTTTCGCAGAATCGATTTTTCCCGTCAATTGCTGAACAATTAATTGAACGATTAGATTTGTGAGCCTTGGTCCTGCTTATTGCCGTCACTACAACAAAATTCAGCAATTTTTTTAGCGCATATAAGAATCTCGAAAACTGTCCGGTTTTCGCGAAGTGCTTTGAAATGAGCGTTTTCGAAAAAATGGCTCCTAAAAGTAGCGACTACTGGACAACGATGGACAAGGCCTCACAGAGCGTCTTCAGCGTTTTCAAAAAAAAGCTTTATGATGGAGTTCACGTTTACAACAGCGGAAGCGAATACTTTAGCTTGATGCAGGAGGCCTCAACGTGTTGCTGGAGTGTTACGAGTAAGTTATCATGCATTCATGGATTAAAGAACTCAAAGGTAATCATCCTTCGTGCACGGGTCGTTTGGGGACAGTGTTGGGCCTTATTGATAGCAAATGGCTCAGTCGCAGTATACGATCGTGATCATTTGAAAAAGTTCTGTTTGAGTACAACTGCGTATCACTCACCCAGTCGGTGGCCTTACAGCGCTGGAGTCATTTAGCGACATGTTTCGCAAAATTTTGACGACTATTGAATACGTCTCAGGACCATTCGACTAGGGCTGCTGAATAACTAGAACATTGTTACCCATTCATATAGTCCGCTGAAATCAGTTCCCATAAACCTTTGATAGATCTTAGGGATGGAGGAGGATCAAGAATTCAAACAGGAAAATCAGCCGTCATAAAGATAATATATATCACTCCAGTGGTTGGTTATAAATTGAAGGAGAAGATCTGTCGAGGAAGGTTTATGCTTCCGTGATAGCTTTTTTTGGTGGATGAGAAGGAAATATGGCGTTTTGCGAATTAACACACACATCAGAAAGACTTTTCGAAACATTTCTAACAAGCGCAGAATTTTTTCGTGGTTTGCTGCAATTTAATTCGCTTTATTTTTTCAGCTTATGAATGCAGGTTCAAAATGCAAGGAACTTTTGAAGGGTGTTCGGCTGTGGAACTCTCAAGGAATCAAAACTGCAGGTGGACGCTGATAGTCTTACGCTAGAAGTTTTAGTCATAGAGGCTTCATGCCACAAATTACCTTTGAAAAGAGTTTATCTCATTGATAGTAAGTCTTCAACATGACATAAAGTTAGCGTCTGAAGAAAAATCTAACACGGTTAGGTTCAGAAAGCCATGCTGAACTCGTCCGCAACTAAACGTATTTTCACGAAACCGCGCCTATTAAAGTGGTCTTTGTGACGGTTGTTGGAATTTTTTAGTTCATCCACTTAACGACCTCTAAACAATTAACACACACTTTCACAGGCAAAAATTCAGCTTGTAGGATTGCTGGACCAAGTTGCTTTTCATTTAAGATGTACAACATACGAATTTCTCGCTGTGAAATTTTACTGATTTTCGAATGGAGGCTCTGGGGAAGTTTTTCAATAATTATAGATGAAACGTTTATCAGATGCATATCCAGGTTGATACACAAGCAAACACGTGACAGGTTGGGGTGTTCATGAGAAAATGCTGAGGCTGTACCCAATTTGTTCACTCGTTAACGGTTGAACCATTTGCAGCGATCTCATAGCCGCAGAAAAGTGTATCTTCTCGAATCCTGTGTGCAAAAAAGAGGACTCCAAAGCCATATGCTCTGCAGCTGCAACCTCAGCCAGATTTGTTCAAACGATAGATGCGAAATGCTATGATCAAATGATGGACGTTTGTTCGCAAATCCCTTCGAAAGCACCGATCGTGATCAATCTTAAAATTGCTATATCATTCATTTTGTTCATGACAATAGTTACCGTCAGCTGAACAGACTATGTAAAGGACTTCTATTGCATACAAAACGCGATTGCTATCAGCCTTCATTCAATCACGTTCTGATTTCTTTGCCTCGGGTCCTTTCCTAGTGATTTATTCAGTACGCGAATCCAAATTTCCAGTCCATGATGAACTCGCCTTTCTGCTATGTATTTATTAAAAAGTTCGCCCCAGAATATTTTGAAATTTTCTTGCAGAATTAAAAATTGTCACGCAAGCTCGAAAACCGATGCAATTTCCGTTCGTATATCCTGCTCACTAATCCAATTCTGTGTGGTTCTTTCATCCGTTTTGATATCTCCTTTTTGTCCCCTTGCGTTGACAAATGGTTGACAAGCTTTAGACATGCTTCCTATATCCTTTCGAAAGGTTCATACTCCGCTACTTTTGATCGCTTTTATTGGTCAGAACCGATCGCACTGTATTCATTTGCATGCATTCACCTTCACTCCTCATGATTCGTATTCATTTTTCAAACTCTTCTAACGTATCCATCAATATTTCATATCCTCATGAATTAAGTTATTTCATCTGTCGGAACTGAATTTTTTTAAAATCATTCTAAATGCTGTGAATGCCACAGTGATAATTATCATTTGATTATTCCGTTCACTACAATGTTGATAAATATTTGCATCAGGTTGATAAGCAATTTTCTTTTAAAATCAATTTGCAGTGAAGACTAAATATCAATCCTTTAAGTCACAGTTAACTCACCCATTTCTTCAAGGGTTTCTGTTACAAAAATTTAGTTGTAATGATATTCACTTCTATAAATTATATATCGGTAGGTGACCAACATCAACGTCTTCGGTTTGTTATGAAAAACATCGAACTATTAATATGGATACGAAGATGTTTTGGGTGAGAGTGAATCCGAATAACTGAACACAATATTTGTTGTTAACTGTGCTATCATTTCATTCAACCGGTCGTCTTCATTCGATAGCAATTTTGTTCGTCCATCACCAAAGTATCAAAACTATTTAAAGTTTAACGAACTGAAGTAACACATCGAACAACAATCAACTTTCTAATTAGTACAGTTACCAGCATTAATTGGCTATGTAGATCGTTCTATCGTTCTACTGAAGACATTTCCCTGGTTCATGTAAATTGCTACAACCATCAACCCCGTTCGAAATCATCACCCAACTCTCTCTCCAGCTAATCTTTAAGAGACCAACGAAAAGAGACATTTCTGAGCGTTTGCCTTATCTCTTCGAACACAATCCAGTCTTTCGTTAAAAAGTCACTGAATGTAAGCAAAGAACTGAACAAAACCATCTAAACAGAACTCACATCAATCCCATGTCACAATACTAATCGCAAGCAATTCACCTCAGAACCCAATCGGAAAACCATAAGCAACAAACGAAAATAACGTGATGAATGATCACAAATGAGGAATGCTTAAAACGCACAACAATAACTCAATAGACGTTCGACATTCACGAAATATTCACGAATTCATCAGTTATAACAAATGCACACAAAACATCGACGATAGTTTTTGGCTTCTTCAAGAGACCAACAAATTGAAATTGAAATGACTCAACGTTTTTGTTTACAACAACATAATCGATGTTGATCAACACAAAATGCTACTCGATATGGAATAATCGACTAGTTTCAATGCATGTACATATGAAAAGAGCAATATTTCCCTAATCGGAATCATGTTAATCCACAAGACGTGGAAGTCAAGTTAAAATCTGAAAACTTAAACGCATTTCGTCCATGAACAGGACTCGCGATTGGTAACAATTACAAACATGGTTCATATACAATGCAACAAAATGCTAACGAGTTAATGAGATGCAAACAAATCAAATAATTAAAGCACATTTTACAGCATAATGGCAATTAAGAACCGTACAAAAATGCGAAGATTTGTTTGTGTTAAGAAGCAATGCGAACGAACGATCACTAGGAAAAGAATCGAATTCACTGGAAATGGTGAGGTAATAATTAAATGGAAAACGTTTCTTTTCATTCGGCAGAGCGCAATTAGTCAACAACAGAATGTAACCCAAATAAATGCCAACAAAACAATGACAAAATGCTCAAATACTTAATACAATTCACTAGTGACTGTAATTGTTAGCTCCGATCATAAGATTTCCGAAGTGAAAAGTGACGGTCGTCTGAAACCGCTCGAATAAAACCATATTGTATAACGCGCTTATCGAATGGTATGCATGGAACGTCACATTTCACAAATGAACCTGAACGGCTGCATAAATTCTGATTTGAGGGCGCTATTACAAACACAGAAAACATCCTATATTTCTAAGCATAATCTTTCAAGTACGGAATCTTCCAAAAAAAAAACTCCAGCCATTCCCAAAAATACAATTCATCGCGAAAATTCAAAGATTTTCGGAGACATTCACCAAACTCGTTCAGCTATGCTCTTCACTGGATTCATTTCTTCCTTCACTAACTGCTGCAAATGTTCAACACAATACTTTTCACACAGTAAAAGTGCATAATTTCTGAATCGGCATATACGAATCCATAATCACTAGCAATAAATCACTATTGTCATTTACAATTTCATAAGCAGTCACCTCAACTATTCGAGTTTCCTTCTGCCGTCTTGTTGTCAATATTCGACAACGGTGTCGCACCATCGGTTTCATTTCTCATCTCTGCAAAATGTTCACCTTCGATCTCCTCAATCGATTCGGCCAAAGGGTGACCCATCGTTTCGGGTATAAAAACGATCACCACTATACCGGCCACCAGCGCCATACACCCAAACGGAATTATCATCGCCCACGCACCCACTCGCTCCACCTGAAAATCTTACCACTTTTGTTAATATTATTAAACACACCACCTACAACATGCGTACTGCATAACCATTGTGATTTCTGTTGGTCATATCAAACTTGTAAAATTCATTCAGAAACGACTCATGATTCGATTCAATTGTTCTCCTCAGGTTTGCTCAAATTAAATTCCTTTGGTTCCGCAAGTTCGAAATGAAGCAAATACACATTTCCGAATCAGACTGGCGAAAATTCCAAGCAAAAAATGCGTCCAAAAACTCGATGATCATGCAAGTGACTCTCGAAAAGAATTCTCCAGACGCTATAATCTATCACAACAGTAACTCACGATCCACATCGCAATATACGAGGCCAAAATAGCACCAATACGTGCAATTGTCGAACAACATCCCATCGCTGTGTTTCGGATCACTGTCGGAAAGAGTTCCGGTGTTATCGTATAGATCACTGCGTAACAATTCGTTATAGCGGCTTTCGTGACCAAAAACTGCACGAAACTAAGCAACCAATGCGCTGAAAACATGATATCAACTTCGTTCGATAACTGCTTGAAGTTCCTTTCCCATCGAGCAATTCGGTTTCAAATTGTTCGGGAAATAATCTTAGGGAACGGAACCGATTTCCAGAGATAACGTTTTTTTTTTCAATGAACAAATATGGATAAATCCATCACAAATTACGGATAAACTAGACGAGGTAAAGCTGAACGAATCAATAAAGAAACGCAACGCTAATTAACTTACACCCTTCTGGCAGTATGAGATTGGTCAACATACAAAAGGCAGCAACAAAATAACCGCCAGCTAGTAGTGCCTTACGACCAATCCGATCCACCAAGAGGAATATCAAAACCAGTGCAGGTATTTCAAAGAAGCCACCCATTATGAATGTTGCATAAAGATCTCCACCCATAAAGTCAGTCTTCATTGATACACCATAATAGATCATCGAAACTATCTGCAAGGAAAATTACGATTTGCTTAAACGGATGCCAGCAAATGACCGTCAAACAATCACACAACATTGTCTCTGAATTAACATTGGACAGTTAAAATCATCGACGCGAATCTTCACTGAAATGAGGATCCACATTTGGGAGAAATGTTCAAATATTCAATTCCTTCAGGACGAATCAATGAAGAAAACTCTAAAAACTCTACAGAAACCGCTAGTAATGAATCTAGAACTGTGAAACGCAACTAAATTGCAGACCTCAACCTCGAAACTACATCTAAAATAACTTTAAGCATGAACCTGAAGCTAACGATAGAAATTCGGATGTAATGCCAACTCACAGGCCATATGATGAAGCATGCGGCTGTACGCATTCGAAGTTTTGGTGTTCGAATCAGATCGAGGAAGCCATAACTCCTCCTTTTCTGCTCACTTGATGTACTTGTCGGTGTTTTCATATCTCCATCAGCTGTTGACCCACTGCCACTTCCCGAGTCGATCTGCTCCCACCACTTATCTGGCAATCTTGTCTTGTTGATACGTGCCGCTTTCTGCAGAATCTTATCGGCTTCTTCGAATCTCCTCTGCGATACTAACCATCGTGCACTCTCTGGCACTAACCTGTACAAATAATTAAACCACTTATTTATTCATTCAATTATGCACTTACGGAAATACACTCTGAATAAAAGTCTTTATAAATTCGTCACATTTTTTTCAACTGATTACTTTCCGTATCCAAATATGACCGTTAAAATTGCTATTAGTCACTGCATCTCTCCACTTAATCCTCGGCTATCATCTATTCCCTTCCCGAACCCGTCATTCAATTTGAGCGATTCCACAATAAACTGATCAAATAAAATCTACAAATACGAATAATCTCTCTGATGGAATAATTCATAAGTCAAACAGTGAAACAGGAAACACCACAATAAGTTGTGCACATAAAATAAAATACATCATCGTTGAATTTTTAACGAAGCAATAAGAAATGAATAATTTTGAGAAACTGAACGAATGACTGAAGAACAAATAAATAAATGAAAAAACAGAAAATGTCTAATGACTTACCACCAGTAACTGAAGAAGATGATCGCCGGCAGGGAGATGGCCAACTGTAAATACTGATAACTACGAATGAAGTATGCCAAAGTGCCGAGTATCACTTGACCAAACGCAAAAAATGCACCCGATATTACACCAGCTAATTTCCGTTTCGACGGTCCCACCAATTCCATACCTCAAATAATACAATACAAAAAACAATCGGGAAGAAACTTCATTTCTAATTCAATTTCACTGCTCAAATTAAGTCATTCTCTAATTCAAACAACAAAAAAAACCCAATTCAGAGTGAATATATTGACTATTCCAATGTTGCGCATTAAATTTACATCAGAAAGCAGAGGTAACGTGAAGACATTGCGTTGGAATGCAATCAACTCAAAGATATTAATTCAAGAAATATTCAATCAGCACTCACCAATCACAACTGCAATCACGAAAATGCCCGGATGTGTGAATCCGACCACTCCACGAAGAATACAGAAAGAGGGCCAATTCGGCACTAGCGCCATCAGCACACCAGCTGTCAACTGAAGCACAATGGCCAAAAAGAACACGTTTTTACGACCCCAACTGAAATTGTAAAAATCATTCAATTGCTTCTCGTGAACCAGAGAGCGAATCCTCGCACTAAGTAATATCAATCAGCCCGAATGTGGCATTCTAAAACCGCAAAATGATACTAGAAGCGTACCTATCACCAAGATAACCGAATATTAATGAACCAGCCATTTGACCCACATAATAGGAAGACTGAATAACCGCCTTCAGGACGGATCGCTCGCAAACGATTTCCCACTGAAAACAAAAAAGTCAGAGACTCAACTTCTCGGCACGCTTTTCATTCACTGATGAACAACACGTTAGCACAACATTCTAAATTTTAATCTCGATTCCCATCTTTCTTATTTATCCATTGCCTTTTTTATCATCACTGATCGGTCAAAACCTTTCCAAGAGCTCTCAGAATATTCATATCAACTTGGTTATCGATGTATCAGTTTAGTTAATCTACGTGGATTCAACGAGATTGAGAGTAAATAATAAACAAAAAGAAAAGTTCAGGTACAATTGCCCTAAGATTTAAAAAAAAAACGTTATGACTCGAAATTCACGAGATTCATTGTCAATCGGGTATTCTTTTCGTTGCATCACATTACTCGTTACATTGTACCCACAATATAAACACTAATCTTCAACATAAATTCTGAGAAATATAAAAAAATTTACAACAACAAGCACTAACCCTATTGACGGCTGAATTTTTGACACCGCTGAAATCGAAGACGTAACCGTACGGGCACGTGTGCTCATCACCCAATCGACATTCCTCATAAAAGCACTGTTTACTGTCATCTGTACAGTTCATTCCATGTAGCAAAGGACTTGTAGTCCAATACGAGGCGTTTGCTGGCTCGTCTTTGAGACGACATCTGCAGTTTGGCGACAAAAAGTGTGAAAAACCAAAAAATTCTGATGGAGAACATAATAATCCCTGAAGATGGCTGGCCATCAAGTTTAACGTTATTGGACAGAATATAATACTTATCAAGCGAGTTTGATTCGCTCAAACTAACAGTGGTACTGTACAAAGAAAAAATGTGCTTCAGTGGACATGGATGAATCCAATAATTAATATCGTGGTCTAATAATTACCATCATCTAATAATTATTATCTAGGTCATATGTAACAAACGACAAATTGTAAATATAAAACAGAATACGTGAAAACTAAATAATGAAAACGTCAAAAGGGGAAAACGAAAAGTAAACAAACCTGTGTGGCAAATGAGCAGCCGTGAATGTCCATGACAGTGCATGCATAGCGGCAAAAATTGTCGGAAGACATACCAAAAGGAACTGTGTCTTTTGATACCGGCCAAATTCACCCAAATACGAGAAAAGAAGCTGATCGAACTTCATCCTTAAACAAATCTCGATTTTCTAAATAAAAAAACTCTTTCAGCTCTTCTTCCATCACAACAGATATTCTACAAAAACTATCCGAAAACCTACGCACACCAGATGAATCTTCATTTCTGAAAACATCCGAATGAAATAATTCAAAATTAAAATTTCTATAAAAAAGCCATCGAACCACTTAAATGAAACCAAAAATTTAAAGAAAAACCTCACAAACTCGCGAGGCAATGCATCAAACAGTTATTGATAGTCTTACTGATTTATCGGAGCCATTGTTTCGTTCCAGCTGATTATCTCCGTTCGCAGAAATAAACACAAAACCGAAAGCAACTACCCGATACAAATCTACTCGACTAACAATTACTGTTTAATTGCTGCTTTACTTAAAACTTAACCAATTTTCACGATTTCGTTTTATGCTAATTACAAAAAAAAGCTCAATAACACATAACATGTAAAAATCATAAATGCTATTGATTGCTCCTGGTAAAACTGTTGAGAACGCAATTGTACTCAAAAAATAAAACATTTGGCATTCTATGAACTGTGAACATGTTAACAATGATGCGACCAAAAAAAGACACGTGAATCTAAACGAAAAGTTTTCGCACTACTTCATAATTAGCGGCCTGAAAAGATTCTCATAATGAGAGCTAATCTTGGCCTGAAAATCCACGTCTACGGACCAAATACAGATCGATTAGACGAGTCAGAGCTTTGCAAGATTCGCAATGTTTTCAAAAGCATAATCGAAACCAAAATACTGAAAAGCAACCCACCAACATCTATGTTGTTGCTCAGATGAACAGCGCAAAAGAGGCACCTTTTTGGCGAAGGAAACATTATTCGGAAAATATCTCAAAAAGTTTCTCACTGCCCGGAATCGAACCAATATAATAATAAGTTTAAATAAGTTATCAGTCTTGATTCGCATCATTTACAGCTACATATTCAATGCTAAACTATGAGAAATGTGAATTTGTCGCACTGTAATCAACTTACAAATTTTTGCTGACCGTTGGTGAGAGGAAAGCTTATCGGTAGCAAGGGAGTGAGTGTGCTGAACCGTGTTCAACAATTCGATGGTTAAAGATCTATGAACTGTAATGCTTGTGGTATGAGTACAGAGAGAGGATGCGCTACAATTGTCACTCCTTGTGTGGACTGCGAGAGAATCATTATCGATGACAGTGTGCGCGTCAAACGATGGTAAAATGCAGAATCTTCTTCTGTAATAACTAATAATTTCGCATCATTTTATCGAAGGATGCGTTCCACAGAATCCTGAGCAAAGTAATCTGTGGGACGCACCCATGTTTCCGAGTAAATAATTTCATGCTGAATCGTTCCATAAAGCACATTTTGTGATTTGAAGACTCTTTCTCAATGCTTATCTAGGTTCGAGGGCAGCTCTTCAGATGAAACGAACGAATTTTCGAAGATTGTTTGCAATTTTTGAATTTATTTGATTAGACATCACCAATCTATTATGAGTCGGCCATTCCTCTGATTGTGAGTATGACATTGAAATAATTCTATTAGTGAACAAGAACAAATAGTGAATAATTCTAAAAATAAATAATTTCAGAACAAATAATAAAAAATTTTGGTGTATAAGGCAACGAAAGAATAGAGGTCGTCTCAACTGAAAACAATCTATTCAAAAAAAAAATTGCGCCCTCTATAAATGTGAAGTTCAAATGTCATCAGCACTAAGAAAACAAATGTTACTGGAATTGTAACTGAAGGAAACTGAAAAAAGCATGGAATTATCATTAGCATTATAGAAAAGAGTGTTTTTTGAGAGTGAATGGTGTCAGTTTTTATCTGATAGTGAATCATTTGCTGAATCATATTTGCCATTTTCTCTAACAGACACAACAGATGGTTGAAGACAAAACTGTTTTAATACGAAATACTAAATGAATTGATGCTTAACCATATGTCGTCAGTTTAAACTGCAATTGTTGAGCGTCAACGAAATTGATGCTTAAACGAAGATAGCACTCTGAGAACATTTCGACCAGAGACGTTCTATCATCGGAATGATAACAGACAAGTCGGAACGCCATTCCTCATGGAAGCTTTCGTTCATCATTCTTATCAGTTGAAATGTATGTCAACATCACTCTAACGTTTTCATTCTCTTCCACTTCATTGCGAACTTAGAAAAGAAACAAAATCGACGACTGGATTGGTTTCCTCATCAGAGACTAGCACCACTTGAACTGTCATATTATATGTACGTAAATATGTACATGCAATTTAGCTCACAGAAATTTGCTAACAATAAGATCTGCTGCAGAAGTGAGCATAAACTTTCAACACTCCAAGGTAGAGATCACTACTAGATTAGACGCATAGATCGCGATTGAGTTTGTCTTCTTTCAGATGCACGCCTCAAATTTTTTTACAGTACGAAGGGTGGGAATTAATTTCAGATATATTGAGATTTCAGTTCTATGGCTTCAAATTTTGTTCATTTTACACGGATTTCCGCAAATTACTCCTAACACTATGGTCATAACTAAGAATAGAGCCGATGATTAGTTAGCACTCACCTCAACATTCAATTGTTGTTTAAGTTGTTGAATAAACTGCAAGCAAAACTCAGCGAAAGTTAACTCTTTTCGAAACTAAATAATATTATCAGCATCGCAGAAATGACAACGATCGATGTGATCAATAAATATTTTTATGTGTATGGATATTCATAATCGTCTTAATTGTTGATTATACAAAGAGTACTTGTCAAATGAGCCTTTCAAATCATGCGCTATATTGCCCTGGTCAGTGTGAGTGCAAACAGTTTTTAGAGGGTGTGATTCTGGCAGGACACAACAAATTGTTGATAGTGATCACAACCTTATCGCTAGATCGGTTTTGCACTATTGCTTCACTCGGAACGCAATATGACTGACTGACTGCAGTCTTGAAACACGACTAGCGATTAACAGAGTAGCACTAACTGAGTGTTCAACAGAATGCAGTGCGATCAACTGATGAGGAAGTTCGATTTGCTCATTGCTGTAAACGAATTTTCATCAAGTCACCATTAACACTTTCGTTGGCAACTCACTTCACCTATCACCGTTTAGCTTGCAATTTATCTCGTAACGGCATCATTTCATTGACGATGCATCACCATATTCAGGCATATCGCTTCATATGGATGGATTCAAAAGATTTCGCAAACACTAAGCGCTATTTCAGCAATGCATTGAATAGAGAACGCCAAAAATCATGAGTAAACAAAACCGATTAAGTGAATTGTATGTGCGAGCATCAAATAAGTTTCATAAAGTGCATGTTTGAGAAGTAAACATAGAGTGGAGTTTGAACTGTTTACAAATACAAGATATACCATATTGCAATGAAAAGCCGATCAAATTATGAATGATATAATGTTGGGTCAATTGAAAATAATAATCTCGCGCAATAAAATGTGATTTAAAATAACAAAGAATTATCTCTAACAAAAAACAAAATTTTCACATATGAACAAATGAAGATCGACACAGTAGCGCATTCATAACGATTGCTTGCAGCCAACCAGTTGGGAAGTGAATGAAAGCATTTGCAGATGTGCTTTTGGAAATGCGAATGAAACGTGTCTTTGACAAATCGACTCATCATCATCAGTTTGTTTGGAGAGTGAGATAAGAGTGAAGTTTATTCGTATGAAACAGCACAAACAGCAGCAAATACAACAAAATTATGTTGACGTTATGCTTCATCTTCAAGAAAAGAACTAGAGAAGGCGATTAATATCTGATATTTATGCTCAAATTATGCCAGCTTGTAGAATAGTTGCAAAATCGCACGACCATTTGAAATGGAGCCATTTCAGGACGCAAAGTTAATGTGTATGGGGAAGTTGTCTAGCGGTTGGATTACTCTGGATATTTGTGACGAGATGAGAAGTGAGAATTCGCTGACTTCAAGGTACATCAACACATATATAGTTTGGTGCTGTTCCCTAAATGGAAATCTGATGCCTTCATAGGATGGATACTTTTGCTATCCAGTTTTGTTCAAGGCACATTCAAAGCGAATGGATTCCCATGAGAGTCGGAAAATGTGACTCTATAGCGTATAATCGAACCAAATGTTCTACTCAATCATAGCACACTATAACATCATTCGATTAATTTTTTCACTGAAGTTCCAATAAAACGATGTCGTAAGAATGTTCTGTGTTAACGAAACATCAAATATCCGTCAAATAAACATTGTGATCTCACGGCTAAAAAACGCCAATACGCGAATATCACATCAAATACGCCTGTTTCATACGAAATTAATGCACTTCATTACCTCAAAATATTATTGAATTTAATTACATAGTAAAGGTTCATATTATTTTTGATGGTATTGCATATGACTACGAATGAAATATATTTCTGATGCTCGCCCATCCCAGACATTTCTCTCGTATTTAGGTCCTAATGCTAAAATTGCAATAAACACTCCTTCATAAAAGCAAATTGCTTGAATTTTGCTTGACAATTAGCAATATGGTTCTTACTTTTTTGTTCAACTGACCCGAAACGCATGTAAATTAATGATCATAAGCGCAAAAGGTGGATCCTCAACTGCAAACATTGAATTTAGTGACGGTTACTGAACGAAATTGGTGATGAGCAGAGCGCAATACCGCGGTGCATTACGTTTAAGCATAGACTTAGGCTGCGACTTAGTATGGGTCTAATGTTTCTGCAAAACATAAGAATGGTTCTCCAATATAAATCTCGACTCCTAAGCGCAAATCTGATGCAGCAGCACGATATGCCGCTCGGATTATCGTCACTTGTTGGATGTTTGTGTTCGAAGCGATCGGGTTTATTCATGTGAATAATAGGCGTAACTATGTGAACGTTGGCCAAAATTGAGACGTTTTCAAAGAAAACAAGTAATGAGAGTGAAGATATGAAGGATGGATGAGGTCTTCATGCCAGCGACATTCTGAAAGTAGGCGGACGTAAGCTTGCAGAAATCAGCGTTGATTCAATTGACTAGTTGGAGTGAATGGTGAATTTAAACGAATCCGAGCTGTTTCTTGTAAATTCGATAAACAACTCTGTCCTAAACGAGAGCACATCGTCAGAAACGAAATGTGAATTTTGACGGATGAATGTGTGTGAGAGGAACACACAATGTGGAGGTGCACATGCAGATGCTTCAAATCGCCTTGATTGCTAGCATAATACACTTCAGAAATTGATAGTGAATAAGAAGAAAAGTTTAATCTGATGTATTGAAAATTTTAGAAGTTCCCAAACCTTTTCTGAGAAAATAAAGCATAAATGAATTTTTTGAAAATACGCTTCAACCAAGCTGAATGTTAAAGTCTTGCGTTAAGAGTTGAATGTAAAGGAGGGATTGAAAATTTGTTTTCGACTCATCGATGGAACGAAGTAATCTGCCAAAGGAATTCATACGAGCCAATACTCTTGAACCACTTCTCAATGCCAATGCCTTGGGGAAACAATAGAACTCATGAGCAAAGAATTACCCAAGACTCAAACGTCTGATTCTTAACGATTCTTAACGATAATAAATAATTGATGACTACTTGTCCTATCAGTCTCCTGCAACTGAGATGCCAACAATATCTTCAACGCTGCATAAAGAATAAATGTTGAATAGTCGAAGTCACGGAGTGCAGAAAAGTTATGTCGTCATAGTAAAATAATTTGAGTGGAAAGAACTAAAGTAAATGTTTCATACGATCGTCATTTGATTGTCATCATCGATAAACTCAAATAGGTTTCCTGTCCTAACAAACCAGTGGCCAATGAAAAATTATCGTTCATTTCTAAGAGCGATTTGGTTTCGTTTCATTTCACTTGATTGAAATGATGCAAAAAACATCTTCGATTGCGTTCGAATACGAAAAGACAATCGAATATCAGCAAGGCTCAAAAAAGGCCAATGCAAGAAAACAGCCTAGTTACTGAAGTGTGCAATCGAGTTGGCGCATGAGCCATATTTTTTCGACTGCACGAACATGAACATAAATGTTGATGTGCATGTTTGGTGAGCATAACGCTCCCATATTGTTGTCGTTTGAAGGAGACCAAAATAATGCCATCCATATCCGAACATGCATAAACATGTTCCTCAAATTGCTAACACGTCACTTTTCTGACGTCCAGCCGTAAATCAAGAATAATAAAATGATTGGCTGATTTATATGTTCCTTCAAATTCCAATACTGAGGAATAATATCCTCTTCGAATAAATCCGCAAACTGGCATGGGAATAATCCAAAAAACGTCAAGCAGGAAGTATTGAGTTCCTCCAAAACTATTGCACGCTGTTTTTTAATCCTGAAAGTCTTCTACTTGGGAATAGATCATTCTTCGCAGAATCATACTGAGCGGCAATCGTTGATATATCAGCTCTTCAACGTTCGTTTTCTTATTGAACACCCAAATTGATCGCAAAGAGATTTTTCGCCCAACACTTTCATGTAATGTGATTTGTTTAGGTGGGACAATTAATATCATTGAATCCACATCGATTGACAAGGTAGTAAATACCTGAAGTTAACTTCAGATGTTTGCTAACTTGTTATTTTATTCCATGGTTTCAGTCTATTTATTTTTTCTGCTCCATATACTGATATATCTTTTCCCCAACTCATTCCTCGGCTGCCACGCACAATATCAGTATTTTCATCACTATCAATATTTATTGTTATTATTATTATAATGTCCAACAAGCAGCACTACATCAATACTGTGCATCCGCAGTTCGCAACATCTGAAGGTAACTTCTCATTTCTTTTGGCTCAAATCAAGCATTTTTATCGTTGAATTTGGTGAATTCCATCTATGTATCTACATCCTTTGAGATCATTAGCGCAACATTCCATGAAGCGGATACTCCAGAAAGGATTTCTCGTCAGAAATTTGACCTAATCATTGGATAAATTGCTCTCAAACGAAGGCAATAAGGCAATCTTTGAGAAAATGGTAAGTTCACATTCGAAGTTGACTACTGTCATTAGTGCACATTTTGCTTTGACTCAGTGACGAGTTAACTTAGGACATATATTATTCATTGTGCAAGATCATCTGAGCAATACAATGAGAACAAAAACTCGTTCGACTACTTCAAAATATGCCTCATTGTCAGATTTTGAATGGAACGAACGTTCACAACAACTTTCATTCGCTTATCTGTCATGATCGCACTCTAGTAACTTCTCCTGTTACCAGCAAACAACTGAACGTCAAATGTTCATTCACAGAAATGCTATCATCAGATCTTATCTAAAGCACCATCAAACTGTCACTTAAGCACCAACTATAAGTCAACCTTCGCTCAAACAACCTGTCAACAATCACACTTTCAAGCCATCCAAAATCGAAAACATTCACAATTATATGTTCACATATAGTCATTAAAAAACTTTTTTTTTGCTTCCATCGAAACGACTGCTGCTTTTGCAAGCCACTCTGAGCGAAGTTTTATCCATTCATAATATCTGACTGGTCGCAAAAAAAACCATTTAGTAATCCGGATTTTTAGATTCGTCAACATAATAACAAGCCTTATCAAGCCTTATCTCTCCATCTTTCTTCAACGAAATATTTCAAATTCTCAAATGAATGGGATAGAAATTATGTTCAGGAGAAAACGCTTTCGAGAATTTTGATCCCATTATCATTATAATTATTGTATCTATCACTTGTATCATTTACACGCTCTCATTATCACTTGGATGGCAGTCATGACTTTGAAATGACTCTCCTTTTGAGGTGCCCACAAATGGTGTGATTCTTCACACCTCAAAAGGCACGCTTTGCACATCTCAATAAGCTTTTCAGTTTCAAATGGCCTTGTTGTTGACATTTCTACTCGGCCAATAATAAAATGAGATGTTGTTGAATAGAATCATATTTGATGAAAACAAATAACAAGCGCTCTTATCGTTAAATATGAAAAAAAGTCATTCAGTCCCCAAATTTTCCTCACAATCAGCCTCCAACAATTGCTTTTGTATGATTAAAAATAAATATTATTCGATGATAACACATTCGGTCATCACATAAAGATTTGCTCTCGACTCAATTTATGTTCATTTTTCCACTGTATTTTAGGAATCAGATGCATACTAATGCACGGAATGATCAGAAATTTCCAGCCAACTGACGGTATCACTGTGAACTCGAGCAGGTCTTTACAATTCCAACTGAGCTGTTCATAGAAACGATCACTTAGAATAGAAATGATCATGAACGCACAACAAAAGTCACCACATCCTTGTGATGCATCATAATTACGAACTAATTACAATTTTCGCAATTTATGATAGTAAGCGTCCGATTGCACTATGTAACATTAAAAGAGTTTTACAAGGTATTTGTTCAGCTTCTTTCAGACAATTTTGTTATCTCCAATTTGAATTCATTAAGATTTCCTCGGTTGTGATAATCATGAAAAGGTGAAGATTGAGTTTAAGATGAGATTTAATCAGCGATCGCAAAATCAATATAATTCCCTATCAAGCAGCAAATCAGTTTCTGAAACCATCCAAAAGACTAACTTCTTCGGTTTGCCATTCGCCGTGGTCGAATTGTTCGTTGCCTTTACACTTCGACTCATGGCATTGGCCTTCGAGTGATCGTTTTCGTCACAACCTTCCATTTTGAACGCTGCTCTGACGATTCAACACAGAGTTGTTTGTATACAATCGAAGACGTTCGACAGCTGCATTCGATTGTTTTGTTCGTATTATAGTTTGCTCATTGTACTCCGTTCTTATCAGGTGGTATTTTCTGAAACTGATTTCAATTACATGCGGTGATGTTTTGTTTGTTTTTTTCAGAAGAACTGATAAATCTTGTCATACGAACAACGAATGATCATGCATTAAGAACACTGAATAGTGAACTATACACAGAAACTTTTGCATAACAAAAACACCGGCGAAATGTCAACAGCAGATTGGAATCAAGATTGTAATGCAGTGAACTGGGAAAGGCGAAGAATTTCCTGAATTGTAAAAAAAATGCAGAATGTGATTCAGTTGGAGAATGTGCAATGAGAATGAAGCGGTTGATACGAAACACTCAACGAATGAACGCCTACATGAATAATGTATTTCAAGAGATATTGGAATTTGCTCTTCAGAATAATTTTTGGCACATTCAGAAGGAAGCGATACGTCGTGATTGGCTTCAAACCACCGATGAAATCGATTCAGTTCAAAAGGACAGATTATTCATTTGTGATGGTTTGTGAGACCATAAGTTCACAGACAAAACTAATCGTGGAAATTAGTCTCATGGAATTTCTTTGAATGCCAATCATACCATACCGATGATACAATGCAAATAAACAGTCTCCGTTGGCTGATGATTAATGTGCAACGGCAAAATATCAGTGCAGACTCGGACTAATGTAGTAGCATAAATTCGTGTTGTGACAAGTGGTGTTTTGATGTTGATTGTTTCATCGAATCAACACCACTGTAATCAGCCGGATTAATAATCATGTATATTGCAACCGCCTCTTTTGATGCATTCAATTATCAGATTTCAAACACTTTGATATAATGATCAATTATAATCGTATGATTGCTGAATGCAGTTCAATGAGTGTATCGTAATTGGTGTGGCTATACGGCCATTTTGTCAATAAACAAGTTCTCCAGTTCGAAACCAGACTGGAGGCGATTACAAATTGTAACAGAATTACCAAATGAAATGGCACTAATTCCGTTGGATACGTGTTAAGCATAAATGAGCACTGACGAAACTCGATCGTTTCTCGTGATCGCCTGAGATCAATCATTGTGATCGCTTCTCGCCTTACTAGGAAAGTGCTTGATTGAATACCGTCTCAGCGGAAGCTAAGCCATATCGAAGAACCCTTCAGTGATACTCAGTTTTTCGCATTTTTAATGAAAAACAAAGATTCAAAGTTATGTTCAGAAGGACCGACTTGATCTTATCTTGAGAAGACGGTTCGAAATGACTTGAGATGGACATGGCAGATGATAGAAACGTTAAGTTATGCATTAATAGCAAAAAAGATAACACACACAAGCTCACCGTCTTCTCAGCTTTGCCCGGAAACATATCATCGCTTATACACCTTTCGATCGAGCAGAATCTCTTCTTTCTAATGATGAAATACTGCCTTAAAAATTTTCACTTTGCGAGGAGATACATTAGTTTTTCTGATGCTATTCGGGTAAAGATATGTGTATTTGGAGGTAAATTCAAGAAAGGAACACTACAATGAATTGGAAAGCAAAAAATATCACGAGATAACGAAACATTGCAGAGATACAACACTATTTTATATCTTCTCTTCTGCATGCAATTAATATATACATCAAATGAAATAACACACGTATTCATCGGGATTCCCTTGAGGAGGATTCCCTTGTGATTCTCTTGAGGAGGAATGAGGTGAACGCCAGCCAAACAACAATTTTCTCTGTAATGCGCTGTCAATTTTTCTGAAAGTTAGAATATTTGAAATATTCCATCATTCCTAGAATGCGACCAAGGAAATAATGAAAGTCGAGCTGCACTTGTGACTTTCACTTCCCAAAGATTCGTTTTTGTTCCTTACAGAAATGCGTTACTCGCATGTATCGAGCTGATGAATAACGATTCTGAATCATTTTCTTAGACACCATCAACTCATCGAGCGAATCGGCTGCACAAGCTTGTATTGGATCGTTTCTTCAGATCATTTGAACAGAAATTTCAGGAACTCCAAGCCTACTCACATTTCTGAACTCAGTATTTGCATAACATAAAATATTACATTGGAAATTTTATTACACATGACAATTGCTCGGTGTGATTTCGCATACTTTCATTTCATCATACTTATGATTAATTTTCAAATGGCAAATTTTGCAAAATTTAACTTTAATTTCAAACTGGCAACTGCATGCATGCGGAAAAAGGAGAGTGTTATGATAATCCGTGAATGCTGCACACAGAATTATGAAGGTTTTTGCATAGCAAACGATGGGTAATTTGCAAAATCATCTTTAATGTCAGGATATCGCTAAGAACGGATGTTTTCTCGTCACAACAAGTTTTATCGGCAGCTTGATACGGTCGGTCGAAGATGACGAGGACTCACGTACGTTTTCGCTGCTTCATCTCCTTCTTATGGTTAGATCATCCAAATTCAACACGAAGACGTCGATCTTATATGTTGAGATAGCAATCATTTCACTGGAGCTGAATGTTTTCAGTTTCGACATCATAACAGAGTGAATTAGTTGTTGTGATCACATACGATGTTTCTTACGAATCTTTCACATGAACACGTGATTAGATACACGACAAATCATAGCATCCTGGCTAAGTCAGTGATATTCATTGATACGCCGCCATTCGCTTCCCAGCAGAACACTTACTAGAGAAAATTTTGCTGGAAACCAACTGATGCATCGATATCTTTGTTGTGGTTTCATTTGAAAATGCGCCTTGTGAAGGAAACAACAGGAAATAGCAAATTTTGCATGCTTTAGAGCTATCGTTCAGTAATTGCTCTCCGGCAAAGAGATGAACCCGGCTAAGCCGTCTTGAAATGAATCGACATGTTGAATCGGGAAATGCATTTTTTTTTTCGTCACTTTATGAAGTGCTGCTATGAGCAAATAAAACGAAAACGTTGTCTTTCAAATGAAACTAATCCAAATGAATATTCCTGCCCTTACTACCCCCTTCTCATTTCACAGTTTATGAAATTAGGATCGTCTTTGAAGAAGTCCTCTTGCTTATTATCAAAGAAGTTAAAGAAATCTCATCGTGTTCGCATTCGTTTTCAGCTTCAAAATGTTTTCAAACGCATATTTTATGGTTCAAAAATTTAAGTGCTGCACTGATAAAATGAAAGCACTGAATGAAATAGTTCTGACCACTTTTAGTTTCATTTAAGTTAAATGTTCGCTCTGAATCGAAGTTTTTTTTTTGTTCAAAAGTAATAATTGCTTCAAACTTTTGCTGTGTCTCGTTGTAGAGTCTCTCTCATACACGCAGTCGCACGGAGCGTGTGATGAGGTTCATGCTCCGCCGAAAGCCGTGTGTCGTTCTAGCAGTTGCCGAGTTGTTCGCTATTATCTCGTTTCTGGTCATGGTGTTGGCATTAATTCACATGATGAACCTAACACAGGTCTTTGAACTGCCATTTTAATTCCTCGTAAAATCATTGCACACTAATTGAAGATTCCCAATGTGGAGAGAATGTGTCAGGAGATTAGATGAATAAACCCGGGAATTTCATGTTTCTTTCGCTGAGAACTTGTTCTAATGCAAATGAAAACTTTTCGTCTCCCAGTAGTAACCATCTTGAGAGGGAATCGATCAGCGCAGCCAGCTGCGTACCAGCGAGAGGCATTTACTGATGTTCAAGTGTACGATATTAGGCGAATCGATGGCCATATCGCTCTGTAAGAATCGCTTACGTGAGAACAAACATTGACGACGCTTCGCTATTTCATGCACTCATACTAAGGTGTCTTTCCACTCATACTAAGATGTGGACAGATTTCCGGCAGCAAATGAAAAATAAAATGAAAAAAAAACAGCAGATAAAAAGAGAAAAAACAGCAGTTGAAAAAAGTTAATGATTCAGTGATTAAAAAGTTAATTCAACGACGGAATCGTGAATGAACTCGCCAATATTATCGAACCTATAGAAGTCAGTCAAACTGAAACCTAAACATAATCACATACTTCAGTGAAAATGCGAGAACGTCAATAAAAATAGGAATATTGCGTGAATCTTCTTCGTATATTGGAAAGTTATGAGTAGAGTAGACTCTTATGTATTATAGAAGAGGGAAGTTCTCCATGAAGGCAATTCGTAACTGAAACAATGGAAATGTCATAAATCGCTAACTCAGTACATTCAGAGAAGTCGCCATCCAAAAATGCGATTGATCGTGGTGTTATCATCAACGAAATAATGACTAGTGTCATATTGTATTGCAGGAACGAGGAAGATTAATCAGAAAGGCTTTAGAACTGAAAAAATTTCGATCTAAATTTATTAATTTATGGTTTTGTAAGTACGGACTACCGCCGAAAAATTACGACGACTTTGTTGAAGTTTGTTTATTAGTTACCAGTCTTTTCGTTTCTAAACTTTCTTTCATCAAAGAAAACAATGAGATAGTTAGTTGATCAGTTATTTTGAATTAATGCTGTGTGCGACATTCAGCAACATATTCTGCATCAATTCTTTCTGTCCTTCAAGTCTGAATTTGATTTTGACATCCTTAATACGTCTTTGGTAGAAGTTCCGTCATAGTGAAACACATTCATTGGGAGGAATATGCGGAATGTGATTCACAGAACTGAATAGCTGATCGAAACCGATCAACATTGGATATTTAACCAAGTGGATTTCGATATTACTTAAAATGAATCATTTTTGAACAACTGAAAGTGTTCAGGAAACGTTTCATTTACTTTTTTAAGAGCGTCACATAAAAACACCACCAAGCCCATTGTCAATAAAATTTTTGCTTGAGATTAGACCATAACGATCAAGATTTCCTATTATTTTCTCTATTGTGTTATAATTTATTGTTCGAATTTGCGATTTTCGGCATCACTTCGAGCGAACAAATGCTTACAGACCACATGCGAGGCAACTGTTGGAGAAGATGCGGTCATTGTTGGCATACAAAAAGCACTCGACCCTAGCAAATGCGCAGATATAGTGTATGAGGTTCGTTTGAAGCAAGTGATCAGTCAGCGAGTAGAAAGGAAACAATTCACGAAATTCATTCGAAAATTTTTTATCGCCTGATTTTAACAGATGCAAGTTTTGCCCACTTCGAGAAATGGCATTCTGTTGTTCGATTCATAAATGCATTCTGCATCAATTCTGCTGTTTCGTTGAAAAATGCTTCATTTGCATGAACTGATTGGAAGGTGAATGAATGCAGCTCAAAGCTGTTGTTGTCTTTTAAGTTTGACGCATCCAATATCATTTGCATGTTGTATGCTGTGTACTGCTCGTCAACTTGAGATGCTTGATGAAACGAGTGTGATAGTGATTGTGATTGATGCAAGGCAAACACATACAAGAGTTCATTCCAGATACACTGTCACGACCACGTTGAACAGCAGCGTCTAGAACGCGAAAAGAAACTCATTCGAACCGACCCGAAAAGTTGTGCTGGCCTATTCAATGCACCGATGCCCTACGAACTGGTCTCATCGGAGCAAAAGATTTTCGTAATTTTATCTCCATTTCTGTGCTTGCTTTCTACATTTGTCATGATATGAATACGAACAGATCCCAACTGAGCACATAAATTTCGCAGTTTTGTGCAAAATCAATCGCTTTTAAAAAAGTGCGCGCTTCAAGAACGAACATGCCCTGCTTCTTTTATTTCTGTAGTTTTCTATGGGTTCTTCGCAAATGACAATGTGAGGCTTCTGAATTTTTCAATCACTGGACTGATTTCTGCAGCACATTGCATCCTTCAGCAGAAAGAACGCTCTGAAAATTGAGGCACTCAATTACTGAGAAAAGAAGAGCTATGCAAATATGGTAGATGATGACCAAATTAGCATCGAAACTAATGCAATACAACGTTTTGTTCAAGAATATGTCACGAATTGCATTGAAGGCACCACTCGTGACGAATAAGCAGTTGAAAAAATTCCAAAATCAGCTGTTGTTCTCTATGGAGTTGGTCGTAAAATGTCCGAGATGCAGAGTGATGACCAAATATTACAGGTCTGTGCTGATCTACATATTAATTATCGTATAGGGATGGTGATTTTGATTTGTTAGCAATTTGACCAAATCAACTGTTTAACATTCCGAAATTCAGTTGAAAATTACGTCTGTTTCAACGGCTCAAGGTTGTTCAAAATGTCTACAGATAAATGCACGTTCATTCACATGATGAAAAAGGCTTCAGCTGTTCGAGATCATATACTCTAGTGATTTGTTTTTTTCTAATGAACATTTCCACGATTAAAGGCGATTGAATTTCAAAATTCCATCAGAATATCATGAAAACTTTAGCTCGTCCGGTCCTAACAGGGTTTTCATTCGTTTTAACAGGGTTTTCATTCTTTTCCTTGCTGTTACAATCACTCTCATAGCTTTTATCACCAGAAGTGTTCTCTTTTGATAATTTCTCATTCATTTCACTCAACAGTTAAAGTCAAATTCTCATTCTATCAAATACACTCTATAATTCATCATTTGACTGTCGAACGTTGTTGGGCAATAATGTTCGATTGCTGTATTGTTGATGCCGACTGTCAACACACGTCAACGCATCCAGTAAATAGTATATGCTACAGAATAAGAAATTGATTCGAACTGTGAAGTGAAACGAGACAAAGTGAATGAGAAAAACTCATCAAGAAAATGGTATTCGCATGCAATAGCTATGAGAGTGAACACAACACGTCTGAAAAGAATGAGAATCCATCTGAATCAATATGAAGTGAGCGTGTGACAGACAATGGCTTTTCATGCAATCATAATCGATTGCAATAATGAGTAACACAATGGTCTCGGACAGTAGTCCTCATAGGAGTCAAATCACCCGTTTTGGGTAATTTCAGGATCTAGGGGGGGGGGGGTAAGATTGTGAGATTCATAAGGATGCAGTTGTAAGATTCAGTCTTGAAAATCTATGAGTGTGTGATCTGAAATGAAACTCTTTGACAGCATCATCCATTGATCGTGCTCATATCTTGTATTTTATTTGAATACAAGCTTGACATTGAACAAATTTGAAAAATAAAAATATAAAGTGGCATTCAGTAATTTTCTGATCATTTCAATGTTCTATGTGTGTGAATCACTGCCGAATCATACAAGCAATGGATCCTTTTCAGCGATGCAAGGGATAATGGTACAACGCAACATTGTCGTCGGCAACTAGAGACTATACGCAAAGGATGGCCGAATAATGCTGAGTATTGTGATGAAGAAGAAATTTCCGAAGTTAATCTTGAAAATGGCATTTATTGCTGATCAAATTGATCACTGCTCAGTTCATATTATATTGCCGATCGTCACCATTCTTTCGAGTCATTCAATTTGTAAATCAAATCACTGAATCAGTTGGAATGCTTATCAATGCATCATGTTTTCTACATTCTCAGCTGAATCTCATTTTTCTGAATCATTTCAAACTGTATTCAACATTCCACTGAAAATAATTGAATCGGAATCATTACATTATTTATCGCATTATTCAATGTAGAAATAAATGTGCGTTATTGATGAGTGGCACTTGTAACACTCGTACCAACTCAAAAGGCGACTGATTCGTTTCACTCTCTCAATCAGTTCGTTTCAGTGCGCATTTCCAAGAAAACTTGAGTTAATTTGAGGTTTATTTGAAGCACTATAAATTATTCATGAGCCCTATAAAACACTCTAAATCAGCGTATGTTCATTACTCCACCGCAGAAAGTTGAATCTGTAAACGAATGGATTAATGGTTTGACGTAAGCGAAGCTTTTAATGCGATGAAGAATTCAGTGCAGTGATGCTTGGGAAAGGTTCTGAAGACACCATCGCAGAGAACATAGCTGGCATTTGCTCGTGTATAATCGTTGTTTTCATACAGCACAGCCATTGCTATCAAATCCCATTCTCTTTGCTCGAAACCATCTCAGTTCGATTCCGGATATGCCATCGAATCTAGCAATTGAGAATACAATTGAGTCGTTGTGGAGATTTATTAATGCCAATGAACGCGCTTTTTTTCGATCAAACACTGCAAATGTTCGTCGATTTTTTGATGAAAGCTGTTTACTTTCAATGATTTCACTCCTTTCGAGCAGTTTTAAATGTGCAAAATTGGAAATGCTAAATTTGAGAATACGAGCTTGCAATTAATAAATGAAGAAAAGATTCTCTGTGAAGACTAACAAAATGATTGTGTTTACTCTATTCGAAATTTCTTCTTTATTCATTAGAACTCAATAGAACGCACAATTATTAGGCAGTAAATGAATCGAGGTTGCATACATCAACGGTGCTAATGAAGGAAGAAAATATTCACTTGGAATTTCTCTTATTGGCTTGCAGAAAAATTATCCCCGTGTGGTTGTGAGTGACGGGAAGAAATGATATAAACCTTTATGCGTAGTGCTAATGAGCTGCAACAAAATGCGCACTTTGCATGGATATGAAATTATGTCATCAACTTTTTTGCACGAATATGAGATTAAAAATTGGAGCGATTCGATAGAAATCGAGAGAATTAGCGAGTTATTGCATGGCAATGACGTGTGCAGTTAAACGGGTCGACAATGAAGCATTTGCACTGCTCGATAGCACTTTAATTAAATTTGACCATCTCTCAGACTCATTTTCAAACATTTCAGTTGTTTTTTTCAATGCGCTTTCTAATTCAACGATCAAGTTTCGATGTCTAAAGTGCGTTAAAAAAGAGTGCCTTGAGGCGACGTTCTATTAATTTCGCTCAGAGTGCATCCATGCATAATTGATCTAAGATGATATTTAATGAGAACGTTGTTGCGAGCGCTACGCTTGAACATTAAAATAAATATAAGCTTGTGATACTTTCGCAATTGCTCAGTTAAAATCGCTCAAGATGAACAGTACCCATCGAGAGTGTTAATGGGCATTTCTTAAAAAAGAATTGCTCCTTGGAACGGGTAGCACTATTCATATATGTACGTGATTTTTGCTGTTCCATTTATGGAAGGTCAACTCTTCGTTCCTTATTAGCAGAAAACACTGTAGCAAACGTAGGTAGCAGTTCGCCCAATTTTACATTCCAATTGAAGTTATTTGAAACATACAGTTCAATGTCCCGAGTGTTTTTATGCGTTGATCTTACTTATGGGTGTCTCAGCGCACTTGGCGAAGACGAATGAACGATGAACTTCTGAATTGAATGGCACGGATTCGATAGACGATTAACAGTCAGATTTAATCTGCTGTTCCATCTCATCATACATGAAAAAATTCTGACATGCTGATAAAAGCAGTCAGCAAATTTGAATAAATTGTTTTGCTCCAATGAAAGGATCAGATTGAGCGTTGGAAGTGGACGAATCCTCACAAAAGGACTACTGACTTCTTCAGTCAAAATAACCCCTCATCAAAATGGTGAATTCGAACATGATCAGTTTTTTGTCTGTACGACTTCACATTAAATGCTCACAGCATTTGCTGTGCATTTTCTCACAATGGCAACTCCCTTTGAAAGTTTTCCGTTGCTTACTTCTCACAATGAGGAATAGTCGGTCTATTGCTGTCTAATGTCAGCAGGAGGTTTCATAAGTGAATTGCACACTTTTGCGAGAAGCCAAAATGACTTTGCAGAGATATTTTGATGTAATGCTTTGCATTTTTGAATTGGTATATTTTCAAGTGAAATTCGTTCTGATTGCATCAAAAAAATCGTTTCTTTCTTGCTGCTTCACTAAATACCTAAACCATTGAACAGTTTTATGGTCGCTTACCCAAATGCTCTTTCGGTCGTTCCACATTGAATTGTTCAATTATCCGTCTCAGCACAAGCCCACCAACCACGCAGTTATTGCTCAAAAATTTTATGTCCCTCGATAAAAGTTCGAATTTTCGAATTTCGTCATTGTTTGCACACAATCACATCCTCCATCGCAATTGTCTGTATGACTGCGAAAGGGGATGTAACTAGATGAAGCGAGATGTAACCTCTTTCGAAGCGAGACGAATTGTAGTCGTAATGTCTTATTTTCGAAATGAAAAAATGTGTTTGTTGTGCAAGGAAGGCGTCTCTGAAGTTTTTACACAATAGCAAGATGAATATTATTGAGCAATGAAATGCTCAAAAACATTTTATTCAATTCGACGGTTCAACTAAATGAATTCTTCCATTGAATATTTTTTGTCATGATTTGATTCCATAATTTGTTTTCCCCATTCTATTGAACTATCAGCGTATAATATCATCAGTGTGCTGCTTTAACCGAACTGTGATGCAGAGGTCGATACGTTTTGCAAGATTCTTGTGAAGTGATTGCAATCACTCATACTACCGTCGATCCGTGTCCAAAGTTTAGTAACACTCCGTATAAGCGCCACAACTGATCGCGCTTGATATACACTGTAATTTAGCTGATGGAATGGATGTAGCATCCATATGTGCTCAATTTCAAATTCATTTCTAAAAATCAATGACCAGTTTGCCAGAGACCATGCTATATTCATCATTTAGGTTGTTTTTTTTTCGTATTTGATACGAAAAGTATCGCAGAGAGTAGATACAGTTTCAGTTAGCGAAGTGTCTAGAGAGCTATGCAAAATCTTGGACGAAAATATCCACTAATATATACTAACTAACTAATGAATAATATCCACTAACTAACTAATTAAAATTTTCGGGATTCAGAAAATAGCGTTGTTTCGGCAGTCAGTTGTTTGTTCAAGCTATCAGATTCACTATAAACGAATTTCACTTGTTCATACGTTCTGCACCATGAAATAATTGCTTGGCATTCTTTTGATGAGTTGCAGGCAATTAAGATTTGTGAGCGTTGAGGACTCAATCGGCAATTGAGAATAATGACACAACGAAACAATTATTTGCAACTGTGAATATTTCATTGAGACTGAGTGATGATGCGATGCAATCAGCGGAAACAGCATATAATAAATTGAGGATTTGTTTTGATTTGCTGACAGCTGCGAGTTCTGGCATTAGTTAATAAGCTATCAGCTGAAGGTCCAATGAATGCAATATGAGCAACACATTCATCACTTTTTTCGCTCACTCCATGACACTCAGTCATTGTCAATGCTCTTCATCACAGCTATTTTTACGAGAATACTTCATCTGTTGCTGCAAAACAATGCAGTTTAGCTTTTTGATAGTGCAGTTAGCTATTCGCTTAGCTTTTTAATCGATAGAAGAGGCATTCACTAAAATATGAGCATTTAAAATAATTTGATGAATACTCACAAAAAGCATCTCAGGTTAACGTTCCAATAAAGTGTTCTCTTTCGCCCTCTGAAGTTTTTCTGCTTGCCGTGCATTAAACTGGTTTGTAAACCACCGAAAATGGGTGAAGAGAATCGCGTTCTAAAGTTGATTGGTTAATCTTTGTGAATTCCATTGCTTTTTGCTCCTTAAATACACCTGACACTGATGCACATGCGCGTAATTCTCGACAGTTTCAAAGTGAACACCTCTTCAGTTTCTAACAATTCCCGTTTGCTCAGTGCTAAATAATCTAGACTGATCATCAAAAATAATACTATTGTTGAGCAATTATTACTCTTATGAATTCGTTCGTAGAGATCAACTGGATTGAAGTTGACGAAACCGAGGATTCGTTGCAATATCAGTGCTGCAACCATTTTGAGGACTTTTTCGAGCCATTAAGAACCAACTATCTGCGAGAACTTTGAATGATGGAAATGTTCACAAAAATTCATACGCTACAGCACTTTTTGTGGTATTTTAATTGATTTGTAAACGTGTTTATGAAATTTTCAATGCGCTTAAGTGGTTATGGCATAAGTGTTCATTTGAGTGGTTACATTCAATGTCGTGCATGTGCTCATTCAATTTAATACATTGGTGTTCCAGGAAATTTTAGCTATTTTTTGGTTCTCATTTGCGAGCATAACATTTTTGATGCATTGTTGCAAACACACACATTCACATCTTCCACGTCACCATTTTCAAACCCTTCTTCTCATACCCATTAAATTCGTCTCACGTTCAATTAGACTGCGGTTGTGAAAATTTGAGAAGTACAGAAATCTAGCGATAGACAATTGTTGTTGTTGCTGTATAATGTTGAAAGGTTGTTTTGAGTTGCATTCTTCTGCGTTAGTACATTGGAGCGATGTGAAAATTCGCAACAGTGCTTACAATTAGTCTTTGTTGTTCACGTTTCACAATATTTCAAAATGATGGAATTTTTAATAACTGAGAATGGAAATATGCATTGTTCAATTATTCCAAAGCGCAAACGAATAAGCAATAATGCATTGCGTTAAAAGGGAAACGAAATGAGTGTCGCCTCCAGACACTATTGCTATTGTGTTCAAACGTTACGATCGCAGCGGTGCATTAGCATCGTGCAGCTAATGTTTCAGTGACGTGAAATTCGATAAGTTTATTTACTGATGTGAGGCTTCATACTGTTGAAAGTGCTTGTTCTAGACGACCAAATCATGAACACTTACCAGTTGAATCCATACTGCAAGCTGATCGGTTCAGAATCGTGTTTCATAGCGATCGTGTGACAATTTCTACTTTGCAACATATAATTGACCACTGAGGGTTCTGCTAATGACGCTGAATTATGTTACACTGCTTCAGATAAATTTTACAATATCATGCAACATCAATTCTATATTTGTTTCAGTCAAAGAACATAAGAAATAATATCAGTTGATGAGAACGTTCACAAAGTATACTTATAGTAAAAACACCGGTTTGATGTCTTGATTTATGTGTCCTATAGCAATGTGCAGGAGTAACGTGAAATCATTTCGAGATTTCCACTATTCATACCAATATTTCGTAAGTTTAATTTGTTGCCTACTGGGAGCCGTTCGGTGGAACATTTTGAGACGTTTCTTTTGCTATTACTGTTACGAATTTGGACGATCTCATGAAATGAAACGATCTCATTTTGGTCAATCGCTCCAAACAATCTTATTTTTCCAAAGAAAATTCCATCTCCGAAACTGCTTTTTTCATGAGGTTACTCCAGTCACTTTACTGGTTACAAAGCGAATCCCATTATGATGTCACGTATAATTTCGTGATTTTATTGGAACGTATAATTCATTGATTGGTAAAGAATTTGTTGATGTGTCATTGAAATAAGCGAATACGAACTCAGATGCCTCGAGAATGGACGTTTTTTTAGTGATTCCTCGGTTTTGTTATTCGTTCACGTGAAATTCAACATCGTGAAATTCATCCTATTCTTATGAACATTCCATGTTATTTTCGTGAAGTTCGAAACATTCGTCAGTAAATTGATCTGGCAAAATATCCTCAGAATGGTGCTTGGAGAGTAACGGACCATCGCATGAGATCCTATTCTAGCACAATCATAAGCTGCTGCGCATTTTACTTAAATCAGTGATTCTCACGTTCGGGTGCTCCATTACCCCTTTTTCATGACCTGGCAGGTCGCTGTTACCCCCTCCCCCTCTCCATGTTGATACAAGAACTTACTATTTCTACATATAACGTCAAGAACAAACGGAAAACTACTTCGGAAATTTCTCAGTGCCGTGAGAATAATTAGTGCCCTAGATCATTGTGTTGATCATTACTGCAATCGATTATGAAAGCTATTGTCTATGACACGCTCACATCAAACTGATTCATATGGATTCTCATTCTTTTCAGACGTGTTGTATTCACTCTCATAGCTATTTCATGCGATTACTGTTCACTTGATGAGTTTTTCTCATTCACTTCGTCTCATTTCACTTCACAGTTAGAATCAAATTCTTATTCTGTAACATATACTATTTAATGAATGCGTTGACGAGTGTTGACAACCGAAATCAACAATACAACAATCGAATATTATCGTTCAACAACATTCGACAGTCAAATGATGAATTATAGAGTGTATCTGATAGAATGAGAATTTGACTTTAACTGTTGAGTGAAATGAATGAGAAATTAGTAAAAGAGAATCCTTTCGATGATAAAAGCTATGAGAGTGATTGTAACAGCAAGGAAAAGAATGAAAATCCTGTTAAAACGAATAAAAACCATGTTAGGTCTAGACGAGCTAATGATACTCACAATCTGAAAGTAGGAGAATGAAGAGTGTTGCCATCAATCTTAACCGATCTTAAAATAACAACTGCACGGAATACTAGTTTCCTGAAGCCCTCCATTACCCCTTGACACCTCCAGATTACCCAAAATGGGTAATTTCACCCCATATGAGAACCACTGATCTAAATCATGTGAATGATTAAATCGGTATTCATCGATTTGATCTTCTCTCAAATTCGTTTAATCGCAACTAAACTTGTCATTCTTATAATGCAATATAGGAACTTGTGCAGACTTTAAGTTCGAAGTCGTGAGTGCTGCTTGATGCCAAATTCGAAGCCGTGTTTGACAAGCTTTTAAGTGATTCGCGTTGCATTGATATGCAAATTCACTCATTTCAATGACTGATTTGAATATGAGTGGAAATATGAAATAACAGCAGTGCTATGAAATAGTTTATGCAACATTTAAATTTGGTTATATTTGATTGAATTGCATCGTTTGATATCTTGAGCATTGGTTTGATAAAGCACTTCACTGTTACCAAATCATTTACGATGCCAAATGAATGTCCATGCGATTATGTCATGCCTCGACGAAGACATAGTTTATCCATGCTAAACTTCTGTTTGTTTACTGTTGGTATGCTGGAGATAGATGAGGAGAACTACTTTATGACTCGAATGATTCGAATGAGACGGTTAATGATCGTATCCTTGTCCAAATTTAGCGAACACAGTTTTTGTTTCCTGACGTTCTTGGACACGAAACATAAATAGAGATCGAATGTGCTTTGACGTAAACATTTTCATGAATGTTCAGAGCATTCACTTTCCAAAGCTGTTACTGAATAAACATTCCCATATTGTTCCATAATTGTCGGCTCAAGTAAGAGTTTCCATTGAGGGAACCGTGCAAAAGGGCTAAAAAATAATAGCTTTATTCGTTGTATTTGCTGACTGAGCATGAAGAAACAAGTGTCAAAAGGTCTGTTGCAAACAGCCTTACGCCTAAAAATTTGCTGTGCGAAGTGGGGCTTGCAAAGAAATTTGATTCGAAAATCACATGATGCTTGAATGTGCTTTCTTGTATGTCACTCACCAATTCACATTTATCGTCACTGATCACTTCCATGAAACTTCATTATAAGCGATATTCGGCAATAAATTAAGCAATATCGCCTTAGGTAAGGTTACGAGGAGCTATAGCGCCACTTTCATTAAGCGTCCGTAGACATTGACGATGATATTTGTTGAGTGATCGCTCATTTCTAGGAATATGATCGCAGAACAATTGGATGCATCACGTACCAAACAGATAATTGATGCAGTACAAGTCGGTGACCATTCTAATTCGTCATCGGATGGTGTGATCCTGCGAATGATCGACGTGTTACAAAAGAACTATCATATTGGTGAGTGATTTCGTTACTTCTCACTGGATTCCAACGTGCAATCTGAACCGACGCACTCAACACTCACAAAAATCAGCAATGTTCATCACTTTAATTGCCACTTCGAATCAGATATTTATTTGAAACAATTATTTCGATAACGTCTCATAAGGAAGTCAAGAACAACTTTCCGATTACGCTTCGTTAGGTCTTGAGAGATTATCGAACTTAAAAGATAAATAAACTGAAAAGACAGTGTTCAGATGATTTATTGATTGATTCTGTGACATGAGATAGTTATTTATTAGATTCTACGAGGAGATGCTCCTCTGACGAAAATGCAAACCTATTATATTTTAATGAGTAAGTGTTCGAGATCTACCAAATAAGGAACAGATGTTATCGCAGCAGATTAAATCAAATATTGAATTCGCCATTCACTTCATGCCTTGCGCTAACATAATTATCCGTCATACACCGATCAACAAGACGCCCATTGAAATGATCAGCTATTTATAAGTTCCGTGACCGCTCAGCTGATCAAAGCAATATCTGTCGACAGCTTCATTTTGGTTTGCATATCAGATAAAATTCTTACTTTGGTAGAAATCTATATCGAGAGATGGAATGCTTGAGATAAGATGAGAGACTGAGGGAAAAAATGAATACAAAATCGAGAAGTATGATGCGGAAACAGTTCATGAATGGTAAAATAGCAAGTAGATTTCTGAATCACAGCGCCAGCTATAATAGCATATCTCTGTTAAATAGCAATAGTTTTGATTGTTCAAGCAATGACAACAATATCAGTGATATAAACCAACATAATGATAACCGTAGTACTGATGCGAAAACCATATATAATTATTATGAGTTGATTTACTCTGTCTACATTTTAATAACCCAAAATCAGTTCCGTTTTTCTGCACAAACAGATCAAAATTCGCTCCTTTAATTTAAATTTCCAAAAAAAAAATTACAGTCGTCGATGAAATCAGTAGCTCTGAATTCCTTTCCGCATATCTGCGCAGCTGTTTCCGCAACAAAAAGTCATCCACAAACCTCAGAAATCTTTTTGTATGATCAATCGGACGTAACATCTCGCTTCTTCAGGTTGAAACTTCGGTATATTGACTCTCCCTCATTGACGTGAGCACAGCGCTTGTTGTACCTTCGTCTTTCCGCCATAAAATCACGTTGTTCATCACAATTCGCTACTATCAGTCAGAGTTTTCAATGATAAACTTCCTCATTTCTGTGAGCAATAGATGTTTTTGCACGATAACTTTTTGTACAGTCTGAGAAGGACTGCGTTTGAAAAGCAGTTATGATGCTGTTTCGAACCGTGACTGTAGTTCAATGAAGATGTTTATCAGATTTCAAGCAAAAATCGTTATTCGATGAAACGAATGAAAATCAGCCATAAACTAGAAATTCCTCTCAGAAACTCAGAATTTCTGTCGAGCAATTGACATTTTGAGACGTATACTCGAATGTACATTGAGCGAACAGAAGTTAGACGACTTCTGAAGAGTGGTATGCCCTTTGGAAACATCGGAATTTCGAAATGAGCTCACGCGCTGATTTGTTGACCATTTTTGGTCTGTTTACGCAATTAAGTGCCTTATTGATGAGTCATCTAAAATCGCAGTTTTACAGTTTAGTGAATATCAAATTGTGCTCAACATTTGAGGATTACTTCCGGAAATACAGGCATGCGATGACGCATTAGATTTGATTAATAGATTGCAATTAACTCGTTGAATTCGTCTGAAATCACTGTATACGTCTATTGATCTTTGAACTATTGTTTCGAAACAATAACAACTCAGATGCCCATCGTGTATCCTTGCAAAATTTTGAAATCTGTCACTTTCACGCATACATCTTCGAATGCAAATATCCGTTTTGAATCTTACAATTGGTGGAAAACTAACGTGAAACTTTTTGAATTAAGGAATTCAACCAATCACTTTTTCGTATGGCTCGTGACACTTTTCAGGGATGTTTATCTCTGAGAACGTTGAATACAGTGAAGTGTGTATTCCACACTTCTGGCGAACTGTTCTGTTCTATTCTCGGTTGCGAATTCAATTCTTCTGCTCTGTAATGTTTGTTCCGGTCTGTTCTATTCCCTTATTACTGGCGTAATTCTGTTCTGTTCTCGAACCCGAAAATTTCGAAATTTTCTATTCTATTCTCTCCTATCAACGTATGTGTTGTGTTCTCTCAGTCCAACTATTGAACCTGAGGTTCAGTAATGTATAGAGGAAGTCCCACTCGTGCTCGATTTCATGCAGTTGGTTCTAGCAGCCCAATCTGTCATGTAGACCGATATTGAACTCCCAGAAACAAAAAAATTTTTTGAGAAATTCGCAATATCCATACCGAGAGTGTTCGATGCATTGCTGTCGTCTTTCGAAGACATTTTTTTTTCGAAAGTGTTTAGCTTTAATACGTCTGATTATCAGTTTTATGACTTAAAGTATTTCTAATTTTTCTTGTGCTTTTCAAGAAAAAGTTTTCAAGATTACGTTTCAACTTTCTGAATGATTTCCATGACAAATGAGCTTGTTGTTTTCGTATTCCACTCTGACGTTTTCGATGCGCTGTAAAATAGAAACACCTCAAGTAGGAATGCTCTTTTGCTTACTAAATGCAATATGTCCGGTCATTTTTGGGGCTCTGCCGCTTCGACGTTTGTCAGTTGACTCCCGCTGAAGTATCACATTTCATTCTCCTTCAACAAGGCGATCCATTATGATTTCTGTTACAAAATGTCATCAATCATTTGTTTTTAACGATCGCAGCACGTATTTCAAAATGATCATTTTATCAAGATATAATCGAAAACAAAAGTCCTTCTCAATTTATCATTTTTCACCTGATTTGTCATTTGATTTGTAGTTGGAGAGAACAATTCGTGTGTTCTTTGCTTCACAGATGGGGATAAATGATAGCATCGAATTTTATGAACAGTTTTCGAAACATTCAAAATGTGAAATCAACTCTTGAGAACCTTCAATTCAAAGTAGGCTATATTATTTGTTGGATATTACATTAGACAGGCTAATGTTCGCGAGAGAGTTCTATAAATTGAATGTTTGATAAATTTTTCAGTGAAAAATACCATAACACTACATGCTCGTCACGCTGAGCCTAACTCTTTGAGCTGCATACAAATCAACAATTTTTATGCAGATATTTCTTCAGCCAAATTATCCAAATGAATTCAACAAGAAATCGAATCCTAAAAGAGGAATGCTACAGAAAACGCTGCGTAAACATAAAACCGTGATATTTGAATGGCACCAGACAAGAATTTCGTTAGAAAGAGTGTTTTTTAATGAATTCCACCTAAGCGCATAGTAATCGTAAAAACATCATTTCCAAATGCTTCGTTCAAATGAGACGTTTGATGATGGTCGTCCTTTGTCGGTTCATTGAATTCTTCAAGAAGGAATTTCGATTCTGTTCACTGTAGTGAGGCGTCGTCGTTTTTATTGCTAAACATCATCTTGAAAACATCGCATCGAAGTAAACACATTTGTCCTCGTCCAACAAACAACATGTGAGCGCAAGGTATTCGACAGTGTCAGTGCAACAATGCAATTGCAAAACCGGATATGGCGCCTTACTTATCTGTCTTATTACTTAAATTAAAATATTTCACAATTCCTTCTCAACCATCAACCATTCGAAGAAACCAGCGACGACGACGATGTTATGCGTGCCCCCGTCCTTACTCAGCAAATCCTACTCATCACCAGCAGTCAACGCTCTTGAGTTAGCCACCGAAGGTATTTCCAGTTATTTTTGAATCAGTAAATGCTGATTCCTTTGCTAGTTCTATCGGGCAGCTGGTTTTATTGAGATGTTGCTAAGCGGACTTGTTGCAATATTCATTGATGGTTCTATAGTCTACATAAGTGAGCAAAATTACTCAAAGCAACAAACTGTTAAACAGTCACTTTGTAGTTGATCATTGTCGTGATAATAAGCTATGAGTTTGTTTGGGAAACAACGTGCTCGAGTGTACCATGAAGATAGATGGAAAAACTATGTGATACAAAAAGCGAGTGTGCATGTGCCCTAAAGCGTTCTCTGCAGTGATTTAAACGCACTGCTTGGTTTTTGCAGACGGAGTGTTCCACAGTTTTTTTCAATCGTGCATTTTTCTTTAGTCATCATTTGAGTGCCTAATTAGACCATTTTGAATGCGATTTTTTTCAGTTAGATTTTGCACATTTGAAAATGAGCTTCAGAAAAAAGTTAGTGACAAGTAATACATGTAAACATGTCAAACGTAAAGTCTTAAACTGTGATATTCTTCATCAAACGACCGTTTAAACTGTTCGAAGTAAATTCCATCTAACTTCAAATCATTTAATCCACTGTTAAATTCACCCATTCTTCCGGTGTTAATCCATTGCCGTTGAACGGTCACAAATTGTTTCATCCGTCGAATGTTATTTCCGACTGTGTAACATGCGCCGAGTAGAATGAGAGGATGCGCGATAATGCGATGATGAAAGTCAAAGAAGAGGAACTTTGACTTCTTCAACCGACTACAAAGCGCGAACCGGTTTTTTCAAGAAATAATGATAACATTATTCTTATGATAAGAACATATGAAAGGACATAATTATTCTTGTTGGCAAGATACAGCCCCCACGACGACATTACGATAAGAGAACAAAAAAAGAAGTGAACAGTCAGTATGCTGCTTGTCGGATGGAAAGTCCATGAAAAGGAAATACAGCAGTGTACTGCATTCACGATTAATATTTCGACCGTATGATTGAGCTGATAGTACGTTTTTGAGATCGTTTAAAACTGTCATTTGTGGTCTTTTATCGAAAAAAATCATTCATCAAATTTGCTGAACCATTTGATTGAGTTTGATGAGGAATCAGGCAAACAGAATTGAACGAATGAATTCAACAAGAATCGCTTACTATTGCAGTGAAAGTGTTGAGTGAGTTGGATAAATGTGATGATACTTGTTCCACATCAAGTTCTATCGATGTTGCGTTTGATGTTGTTGAAGATTTCAATGCGGATACTTCGAATGAGTGAGTTTTGTCAGACCTTTTTCAATTGGCAGCAATCATTTTCGACGGTTTCGTTATCATACAGAGAGCATGAATGATTTCAAATATACTTTGAATCGACTTTTCATTAGTCGCCTTCATAAATTCACAGGTTTCCACTCAAAAAAGAATACACACCAAAATGTTTTCAGTAGACAAAACCGCCGCACCAACTGTACTTGTTTGATGAAAAGTGTAGAAGAATTCGCAAGTTTAGTGCAATTTTAAGAGTGAAATGATGATAGCATCTATGCGGTGATGTTTTCATTCACCTTTCGATTGCAGTTGAGATAAGAAAATTTGGGTTTCTTGATTGCGGAAAACTCATCCCTATTTTGACCACCAAGTTGTGATGAAATTAGCTTCCATAATGAGGGAATGTTCGCTGAAACCAAAATTATGAACCCCGTATTGCTACTATCTCTCCCAGCCACCTTTACACCTATCATCAACAATAGCGATGGTCATTCCTTCATCTATAATCATTTCGTCAAGATAATTGCTCTAAAAACAAACCGACCACGGGAGAACCTACATTCAAGTTCCTTACAAGAGATCATCAATGAACCAATCAAATTGAATCGGCGTATTATTGTTTGAAAACATTTGTTTTTATATTCGACTGTATTCAGTAACGTTCGATAGAATTGTCGAGCTGTACACTCAAATGAATGTTATCAATCGTTCCAGTAACGTGAGCTATACCTCATCGTCAGCAGCTTCTCTACGACACGTCGGTGACGGGCCATCAACGAGTCCGCAGCCAAACGAAGCAGAAAGTTTGTTTTTTGATGGGAATTTTTCAAATTTCGCATGAAGTTTTTCCTAGTATTTCTACCAAATTGAATTGGCTAGCTCGAAGCATTTATTGCTAAATTGTCGGCATTGTAGATTAGTGAAAACAATCAGCCGAAATGTTTACACATATTGGTGAAGAATTATTTCATCGGCGCTCATTAATTTCAATGATTTTAATGTTTACATTCAACTAATTTTTTAAATTAGTTTTTAAAGACTTTAATGATTTTGAGTAGTTGTCGTTTTCCTTGTAGAAGGCACCGTGAAACTCACTGTTAAGGCAGAGAGTTTGTTTTCATGGCGACGATGTTTGTTATTATTTACACTGAAGCAGTGAATTGCTCTAATAATTCGATTTTTAATCGCAGTCCTGTTTTAAACATAATATTATTGCGCGGTTAATGTGCAATTTAGGAACACATAGATAACGTAATTCAGTTCACAACCACTTCAGAATCATTCCTTGAAGTGTCTTTCACATGATCCAAAAAATGGAAACGCTCAAAGAAGTCTTATAGAGCAACGCGTATTTTCAGCGTTGCCAAATGGTCGGCTGACATTACGGGATCGTATCACCGAGAATATCGGTAATTGGCTTGACCAACTGGCTGAAGCGTTTGCAGAAACCAACGAAGATGAAAACAGTAACAGCAATATGAATTCACAAAGCAAACCTGCTGAACCAGAAAAGCTAAGCGCTAGAGCGCTCAGAAGAGACATCCGACGTTGTTGTGAGTGATCAATTTGCAATTCATGTTACCAGCAAAACTCTTCGTCGATAATGATCGCTTGTGAAGAGGAATGATTTTGAGGAAAAAACTCAGAACGGATATTTGAAAGTATTCATTCATCGAAAATAAACTCGATCGCAAATAATAAAAGCTAACGTAAGAACGAAACTAGGTGATAATTTCGTGAATGTTTCATTTGCAGTGAACTGTTCAAAACCCTATCTACAAACATGGGTTGTGCTTCACGATTTACTTATTTGGAAGGATCCACTCACATCACTGATGGCATTCTTTGTTAGTCCAATTGTTTTCCACAATCTTAAGCAAATCCTCCTCACCTCATGTTCATTATTCTCATTATGACTATCCGAGTTTACACAGTGATTGTTCCTGAATCGGTGAAAATCGAGTAGAGCTCGTGGAAAATAATTTTCAACGATTTTTTGCGACTGTTCGTGTTAAAATATGCTTTTCTCATCTCTAAACGTTAGTGATCACTTGAAGTTGAGACCATGTCTGGCAAGAGATTATTGATGAGATCAGCGAAAATCGAAGTCTCAGCTAATTGATCTCATTTCAGATATACGCTCACATGTTTTACACTGGTCATTTGTGGCCAACATTTCTGGGTCTCATCTTGTTGCAGCTATTTTTCAACTATTTAACAACACAAAAGTGAGTTTAGATCGGATTCTATTCAATATTTCTCAATTAAATTGATTAACTCCATCAATAATTCTAACTGTATTTAGCAAAATGATTTTATTCAATAAGCCGACAACATTCTGTACTGTTCGCTGATGGCAATATGTAATATTACATGTTCCATCTGTATAGATTATAGTTGTTACAGGTTTCAGTATGATAGCTTTCATTTATGTGCTGTCACAGATTTGATTGCAACGAACTTAGAAATCTCCATCAACATCGCCTTAATTATTTGTTTCAAGATCTGACATGAACGAATGCATTCCCTCGTAGGATTGCATTTCGTATTGGAACTATCAGTTACTTTTCAGGAAGATTAAAGTTGGCTTATATTTTATGCCACGACAAGACATAGAACCACCACGTTTCGATCGTTCTGGAGTGAGTCTGATATTCGATATCGCCTATAAAGGACAGATTTTGTTTCACTTTTTAGCCAACTGCTTGGAGAAAGTAAACAAGTAAGCGTCTAAATTCTTGAGGAATGACGATTTGTTGACCTTTTGAGTCATTAGTGAATGTTGAATTCAGAGGAGAATCAGCAAGATTTCGATGTTTCTTATCGAAAGTGTACTTTTGCCTAACAAGTCATTAAAAGTTATTAAAAATAATCGTTCATCGTTAACATGATTAACTCATATCAAAAGCGACTTGTTTACTGTACCTAACGTGTTTTTTTTACTGCGACTACTTTAGTTCAATTGATTCATTGTAAACAATTAAAAATTTTATGCACTCAACTCCCCGTTGTGATGCGTAAACATTAAATGCCTGGCCATGAACTTGTTACGTTCATTTCATTCAATAAAAAATACGATACGAGTACGGTACACAATCGCCTTTCTGATTTGCTCATTTTATACATATTCAAATGAGCCGTCAAATAAAAAGCAAGGGAAAAGCCCAATGAGGATCCATTAGAAAGACGAGAGGCTGTGATTCGAGTGGTTCACATTTGGTCTTATGCTTAAAAAGAGGCATTTACCCTGAAACGATCTATTCAAAGTTTTGCTCTTCGTAAACGAAAAATTCCGCAGTGACAAAAATTTTTCGTATGCGGCATTTAACTTTATCAATCTAGTGATGGAACTCACTTACAGTTAGAATGCCGAATTGTGTGTGTATAAGTGGGAACTTAACACCGACGTTTCGTTAACTCACACATTCACCAAGCATCGTAATTATCAATTTTAGTGAAAAGAACTAAAAATTTGCCTATTCCATGTTTGTTCATTGACTCGAATTTACTGAAATTTCTTCTAATGTTCAGTTTGTTCATGTGGAAACGACCCGAGACGACCAAACAGTTCTGCATCTTTGTAGGATTCTTCTTCACAATGTCACTTATATGCTGCACGAGCACGTGTCTTCTTATTATTGGTAAGTTTCTCCTCTCGCTTTGGAAGATTCAAAATTTTCACTATTCTACAATACCGCAAATAATCTTATTATATCTGAATGCTGATATGGGCATCTGAAACACCACTAAACGTTCTCAGCTCATCCCTCCTTCAGACGATTTCCACCTTTTGATTAACTGCTATTGTATTTTCGTTTTGCTCTATTTCAGTATTCCAGTGGCCTTCCACAGCTAATTGTGAAGTTGCTGATTCTGAGATTAAATCTCCCATCTCTTGAAATTGTCCGCATCGAAGTTTTCGCATTCTTTCAGCATCATTTTCCACTCCAATATATTCTGCACTCAAACAACGCATTTACTTCATTTCATAACATGATGTATTTCCAGGACTGGTTGTTGGTCTCAAAACATTTATAGTAGTGTACATATATCATCGATTTCCACGGCTGCGCAATAAACTTGATGTTTTATCATTCTTTTACCTGAGGACTCCGACAAATTTGGATAAGCCGAGCAGTCAACTCAGCGTGCCACAAGTTCAAATAACCGAATCACCGCAAAACAATCGAAGCAATGATCCATTTAATTCCAAACTGCGAGCATCATATTCACTTAGGGTATCAACTTATTTCTTCAATTGGTTCTTCCGTCCAAAATCGATTCCGATCGAAAATGCCTCGAACTGAGACAATCCAAATCGAATCCGAGCAAGTTTCCATCAAGAAACTACATGTACATTCGTATCGCCATCCTGATGCACGGCACTCTATCAAATGTCATTTATAGTTGCTTTGAATATTTGTATGCTGTTGTATCAACTGCATTAGAGTACGGACTACAACAGGACTTAGAATAGCTTAACCCAGTGACACTGTCGATGTCGAATTGTAAATTAGAATGTTTAAGCGATTTATGAAGATCTGTTGTGCGGATGTTCGCATCGCATGCAGCATATTTTGTTTGTTTCGTGTTCCGTTCCATTTGATAGAGTCATCAGAATGTCCATTACCTCTTCATACTGCATTCATCTGAACACCAATTACGGAAACTTGAACGAGTCGGCAAAAAACGCTTCAAACTGAAATCAGAAAACGTTCAAAAATTCAAAGTGATAACCTAAGAGATCAGTAATGTCGATTTCGCCATAAACACTAAATAATGCGAAAAGAGAAGGTTGATGGCATGTTCTCATCATGAATGACTGTGTGCAATTAAGACTTGAATAACAAGTCATTCCAATGGATCATTAATTAATTCATCTCATTTGTAATGAATTCTTTCGTAAATGTTCACATAACTTCGTTCATTTTTCATTGAACTGTAAGTGTACTAACACTATGTGTAATACTACAGTGCACAATGTGCATGACGAAATAAGTGTGGATTTCAAAACAACTAGTCTATTTCATAACGTAATAAATACCATTATCTGCATCAATCTGTTGAAAAATGCACCGATGATAGCCAAGCACGTGAATACTGTCAATTTTAAAGACATGTGCATGAGCATGTTTTTAAAATTGAGAGCATTCACGTGCTTGGCATTCTGGACATGAACATTCTAGACTGACTCTGGAATCATTCGATTCGAAGAATCAAAATCCACCTTAAACCCATAAAAACATCTACCTTTATATAGTTGTCGAATTGTGTTGAGCAATAATCCATAATAACAATACGGGAAATGCTCTAGTAAGTCAGATTTGTCGAACCGTTCACGAAGCTTCCATTCGAGGAGGAAATTTCACTTATAATTGAGCGATTTTATTCACAAACCTCATCACATTGAACAATTCTGAACAAGTCGGTGAACTGGATTCTGAGCCAGATGCACTTCAATGAGCACTTGTCTGTTGATTACGTTATTGTGAAAAGTGATCATTGAGATGAAGTGATTCGAATGAATTTTTCAGAATATGAGTATAATGTCATCGGTTCTGGAGACGGCGATGCTGCAAACCACCCGAAAGCGTTCGAACACAACTGGAAGTTATCCGGGTATCTTAGATGATTACGAGTTCAACAGCAAGATAGCAAATCAACATCAAGAACAGTCACAGAATACTTTGAAACCTTTGTGTGAAACGTCACCAAAATCAATCAGTATAAGAGATTTACGATGCGGTTCAAGTAATTACATGTTATCCGAAAGTGTTGAAGAAGAAGTACCGCGAGTTCACTATATTCTCGGTGAGTATTTTTTATGTGAATTATCAATTTTCTTAAATTTCAAATACAATCATACACGCCTTCGTGCAAACTGTGCTATTCTTTTGGTACTTTCAGTTCATGTATTGCATTTTTCATTATTCCACCTCTGACTTGCATGACTACCCATTGATTCGTTATCGATGATGCAGTGTTATGCATCTTTATTAGCCTGATCAGTTCAAACTCATCACATCTGAATGCATAAGCCGACTGATGAAGAAGCTCACTTGCAGCAAGCATGTTTTTTGTTCCAGTTATAATCTTGATTCGACTATTTGCTTTCAGAACGATCATGTGTCCTTGTTGATCGAAACAAATCGTTCAAACGACGTCTTAATTTTGGCACACTCCTGTTGACAGAAACGTCAGTGAGCATTTCTTGCGGTTCCGTATCAATTTCGTTACTAGTTCTTATGAGCTCCTGTAATGAAACCAAGAGCATGAGGAAAATGAGAGCCGAGTAGACACTACTATTGTTTCCCAGCTACATTAATACAATAATCACGTTGCGGCTATGAAATTCACCTGTGCAACTGTTGCTTTACATGAAGTATAGTGCATTTTTCTTCCATTCAAACTCATTACATCTGAATTACTCTTTGTAAGCGCAATCTTTAGAAACAAATGCTTACACCTAATGAGAAGCACTTTCTGGAGCTGTTATAAGCTGATACATACGACCTGCATTGTGCAAATACCTATCAGTTCACGTCACAGTTGTCGAGTAGTACTGATAATAGAGTGTTCATAATATTCATCGATCCCAATTTTCAGAGAAATGCTATTCAAACACAGTCTATGCAGTTCTAGCGGTCATATTCTGAACGGGAACGCGAACGAGATTATTTGCATGCCATACGATGAAGTGCAGAAAATCACAAAGGTTTGTTTTTGGCCAATTGATTGCTTCGCGTTATTTGCGTTCAGTTGTTCACCAGCTCTATATGACACTGCACAGCGATTACGAAACATTCCTTCAGCTTTATGCAAATCACAAGTTTGGTGTGCATGCAGTCGCGAGTGTACGTTGTCGTATGAGAAAAACGACATCATTGCCGACTTAGCGATGAACAAAATGTGTTTTGGTGATGAGATTTGGTTTGATTCGGGTCATGTTAAATTTTGATGGTTGCAACGAATGCGAAACTGCAGTGGATATGAGGCAACTAAAATCTGATTTCAGGTACACTGTATGACACCATGGCCTGGACGAGCTATTGAAGTGCGATTGGAATCCAAGAGGAAGCCGTTACAATTCGTTGGCATCACAAAAAGAGATGAATTCTTTGACACTGCCATTGAATTAGCCAGTCAAGCCGGTGTCAACCTCAGCATCTCATAAAATTAAAAACAAATTTGTTAACTACAACTTCATTCATTACCCATAATGAAATCATTTGTACAGTTGTAACTTATAATGTAAATAAACATTTGTTTATGGCAATATTCTGCAATTCAAACACTACATCATTGGTGCTTATAGCAATGGTCTGTGTAAATCTTGATATGAACCGATCAACTCAAAGCTGAATAAAAAGCGAGAATAGCACTCACAATCCTGTGTGTAGCATGTAATGTTTCCAAGAAATAACATATAAATTTCCAATTGTTTTCATCGGATTCACTCTGTTCTCACAGCACAATTCATAAATTGTTTCAAGTCAATTTATACCACATTTGCAAATCACTGACTTTCCACTATTGATGAAAATCCGCTAACGATTAATTTTTCATTTATAATAAGTTGTTCATTTTGTAACGTTTTCATACGATGGACATAAATCGAAATTTTTATTGAGCATTTAAAACCTCTTCGAATAATGATGCATTTAATATGAAACTATGTCGCACAATGTTACGATTGCACATCAAATTACTTCTGTTCGAGTTCATGAACCACATTGCCCGTATCGTCAGGATTCAAGAAAATCACTGGCTTGCCGTGAGCACCAATTTTCGGCTCTTCCTCTTGCGTTCTAATGCCCATACCTCTGGCGGCTTTGATTGCCTGGAATGTATTTTCTCTCAAATTGCAGCAATGTCTCTCGACCGTACCACGGCCGGTTGGCTTTCCGAACGTTTAGATGTTCGGCAACATGATATGATCATCAATATAATGTCTTGCAATGATTTTCTGAGAACGCATCAACACATAATGAGCAGAAGGTGTTTGAATGGTTCGAATAAGGAATGCTTGAAGTGCGAGTGTTCCATACCTTGTGAATATCTTCGACTTCAATGCAGATATGATGCAATCCACCTCCTTTGTGTTCTTTCAACCATGGCATAACTGGACTGCTATCTTCATACGGGAATACAAATTCGATTTTTGTATTCGGTAATTCAACGAATGCCGTCTTAACACCCCATTCTGGTACAGCCTTCAAGTGTCGCAGTTTTAAAGCGTTTTTTTGCAAAAACTTTGATATTATATGCTGAATACTAACTAGAATTCAATGCGCACCCTTAATTATAAGTAATTACATTCCGGCGGAATGGGGCAATAAAATTGACTAAATTCAAACCTCACACATTTGTATGCCTTTCTTTCAACCTTTCTTATTAGTCACTTGCTGATTATTTCATGAAGATGTACTCGTTTGATTTATTGACTCTATTGATGTGATTATTGAAAAGAATGAGGATAACCGAAACTGCCTCATACCTTTGATTCGCTTACATTCGCGCCGAGACCGATATAGAATTGACGAGATTTCTCAATGTCTGGAGTGATAATAGCGACATGATTCAAACGTCCAAGGAGTCCAGCCAGAGGATGTGCGCTGAATTTCTGTAAACAAATTTCAATTGTTCACTACATGAACCATTTTGTAATCGTATCATATCATATCATCGTTTGTATGTTTCGTTATTGTTGGGTCGCATGAAAAAGAGTCTAGTACTTTTCAGTAACTAGATATGAGCACTTAACGTTCACAAATATCCGCAATCATCTCGATATCTCATGTTGCTTTCATTCGTAGATATGCAACAACGATGGATCAAGCAGCAACCAGGTATTGCATATAACAGTTGTATTTGATGCGGTTTAACTCGACACTTTAAGCTTCTTTCGAGCCCCATCTAGGTTAAATTAACTCACCCTTATTGCAACAGTTCGAAGAGCTGGAGCGCAGTTAACGAGTACCCTTGCGGAATTCATTGTGAAACTGCAAACAAAAAATTGTGAATGTAATTATTTTGAGTACGATACAATTTTTTTCTCGCGGCGAATGTGAATAATGCAACAATTTCTGGTGTAACTAATTTTCGATTCATATTTCAAAGTGATCACTTGCATGAATGAAATGATGAAAGAATAAAGCATCGTAGTTCACACTCTCTCTATCAGAACACGATCATCAGAGTGAATGCCATAATACCTTTCACGAGTTGATTGAGAACACTTGCCTATTGCATCAACATCAACAAAAGTGCATATAGTCTCATGTCGAAGGAATCAAAAATTGATTGTTTGATTTATTTGTTTTTAGATAAAAAATCGAAACTAAACAATTTTTTCCATTCACAACTAATCAATACTATAAGCCGCATTACATCTTATAAGAATTAATTATGAACTGTATCAGTGAAACCATAAACTCATAATACGGAGACGAATTGTAATGAATATTCAGAGGCTTCCGATACAAATTGTTGTGTTTGTTTCGGTTAAGACCGGAATTCCACTCACACCCAGATCCTGAACATCTCGGAATTCAACATCTTATCAGTATATTATGATCTGATGCCTTTGCAGAACTTGCAACTTTAGTGATACAGTTTCAAGATAATCACGAAACAAAACAGCTGTTGTTCAGACGTTTGCTGTGAAACCAATGAGAACGTTTCCATACATACGTCTCGATGACTGAACGACGAATAGCAGTTGTTCCTACGTGATATTCCCATTTGAAAAAACACTTCAACCCGCAATGCGAACACACTTTGTAACAATCACAATCGACCGAACGTCTGCCCATTCACAAGCATCGATCAATGAATTCACAGAAATCTTCCAGTATTTGACGTTTATCGTAGATATGGGCAAATCGAAACTTCAAGCATTTATTACAAAACAATAAGATCTTGAATTTGAATGTGACAATTTGTGACTTCAACAATTGTTATTCATCTCGTTCTCACGACATCAATTTATTGAATCGAATTTTTCCTCATCAAAACTGAATGCATACAACCTATAATAGGAACAGTCCGTAGCAGTGGCTATGAAAAAAGGGCGGATACCTTTGCATAACTCCCAAATATAGCAGCAGAATAAGTGAATCAGGAGTGCTGCCAGCAAGCAAAAACAAAAAATTGAAAATTTCATGCAAAACGAAATAATTTTATGGCGTGAATTAGGCAATAAAATCATTTATTCAACAACTGATAAAATCTTTTGAAATATGATGAAGAAATTCTTTACCGTAGTTTCAAAATCAAATTTCAACACTCAATATTTTCGGATCGCCATTCAGCGCAGATATTCATCTGCACTGAACGCAAATCTACTCGCTGGAAATTACGTGGTATACAAACGATTACGAAACCATAAGTCATAGAAGAAAATACAAAATAACAGCACAACAACAAATCAGGACAATGCTTGAGTGTTGCTGAAAGCATTGATGAAGTATTATCTGTTAGACAAGCTTAAATGGAACCAGTGCACTGTTATCGAACTGATAAGAAGCACTGTCCAATAGACATTGTCTGTGCACACGCAAACAATAACTCTAAAATGAATTCTCGTTTTGCTGTTCAACAGTTGTTACACACACTCAAATATCAACTGAATTTTTTACTCACTTATTTGAGTATCGATCACTGAAGTGATCGATCGAACCAACCATCTTGAAGAATTTTGTTGCCAACTGAAAGACATCGATTGAAGGCCACAATTCAGACAAATACTTTAGTATTGCAGGCTCCAAACTTGAATTCAAGAGGCAGTTTTTAGCAAATGCATTCACTCCTTTTTGACGTTTGCTTCCGATGTTTTTCCTTGATGATCATGTTTTTTGGTTGCCTAAAGCTCGAATCATACCATCTCAAACAATGGCAAATAACTTTGCGATGGTCACGATTTCCTGTGAAAACCTGAGAGAACCGTTACCATGAAGATGGTAACCACGATTGTGCTATAGTCATGTATATATTGATCAATATGTTGATACAATGTATATGGATGAGCGCGACTGCGCTATTTGAGCTAAGCTTTAGGAAAATAATTATATCTCCTTAAGTAAGCAGAATTGCTCAGCAAAATATATGATATTCCGAATTCAGGGGTTCTGGAGAATCGAATGGTGCAGAGAAATTGATATGTTGCTGGGCAAACCTGAAAGTACGGTAGGCTCGAAGATGGTCACCCTTACAGCATTGAGAAAACAGCTATATCTCCTCATCTAATCATAACTGCTCGGCAAAACATAGGATACGCTGAATCTAGAGGTTCTGAGGAATCGACTGCTTACGAGAAATTGATACGTCACTGGGCAAACCTGAGAGTACAGGTATCTTGAAGATGGAACCCCTATAGCATTGAGATAGATTTATGAAAATAGCTATATCTCTTCAAGTAAGCAGAATTCAGAAGCAGTAAGCAGAACTCTGCAAAACATATGGTATTCTGAATGTAAAGGTTCTACTGAATCTAATGGTGCACAGAAAATGATATGATACTGGGCAAACCTGACAATGCGGTTAATCTGAAGATGCTGCCCTTATGCTGTGTAAATGAATTTTTTGATCAATACAGGTACAAACGAACGTTGGCAAGTAACCGAGATACCTTCAGAAATCCTACTGTTCCTCTGATGATAAGCGGAACTGTCCAACAAAATATATCATTATGAAAGTGCAGAATCTGGAAATTCCGGTGATGTGAGGAAATCGATATCGTAACGTTGCATAACAATGGTCGTGATCCTTCGAGCTGAAGTAAATTTTTTGAAGAGATCGTTTCTGCCCATCTAAAGCTTGTTGTTGCCAATCAGAATTTTTGAGTGACTATATATCTACGTTCAGAGAGTATTCAGTCTCAAGTTCGCGTTTCGCTCTTCCAAGACAATTTCCATGAACAAATTTCTTTCTGTACGCTTCAACATACTCAGTCATCCAACAAATAATTTTTACTGCGATAAGAATGAACCGTTCACAATTAAAAGAACAGAGATACAATTAAAAAGGATGCAATTAAAATGATCAACATGCATAGCATGTTATGGCGCGTTCATACACATATCACTTGAAGCATAAACAGATTACAAAAAAATCAAAAGAAATGAGATAAGACAAGCAAAACGTTCAAACAATTCACTCCATTGAAACATCTCCTTTCCCATGTAGTAACTAACAAAAAACATTCAAGAGAACGCTCAACTTCATCAAAACAATATGCAAGCAACCAGACAGTCAATCTCTGATTAATCCATCGACAAATATGAGCTGCTGGTGAAATATAGAACTCATTTTCAAGGTATTTCTTAAAGCAGTCGTTAAAATTTATCCAATAAGATATGAATATGCCTTTGCATGGATTTCTGCATAAAGACCATCATATTCATACAAATAACTGCATTTGCAAATCAAACGTTAACTCTCCATGTACATATATACAGATAAAATTGAAACAGACATCTAAATGAAAAACGGACGAAGTATTCCACAGCGACAGAAAATCACGAAAATGCAATACTGCGTAACATTTCTAACAGAAAATGCGTTCGAATCAAATTTCTCAACCGGCTATATAACATTTCGCAGAGTTCAAATTATTTAGCGACCGTAGGTGGAAGAGAGGATGATCGAATGTGAGTTTTGAAATATGTACGCAAACAGTGCGTAACAATAAACCAGGTTAAAAACATGAAATACTATCATGATTACTCGAAAAACGCACGCAGCGGTCTATTCTCGAAAACATAAATCCTTTGCCACACAATTATGCATTCCGAAGAGATGAAGCCAACACTGTATCCAATAAAATAATTACAAAAATCTCATTGAAGTCGGAAGAGTTGTTCATCTGCTTACAGCTGTTCTAGGTTTAGCATACCGAATATGAAGCGTTCGTGAGATAGATTTGAACTCACTCATTTGAAAATGCTTAATTTCAGCACAACCATCCTATTAAAAGAAGTTGATCTGACGTATTCGTTAATCAAAATATGTTCTATATCAGATTTTGACTGATTCTGCTCATGTTTGTTTGTATTTTCTCATTTCCATTAAATAAACGCAGTTTTCTTTCAGCTGCTTACGATGAATGGTCACGTTCTCTGAATCAAAATGAAACTCTCAACTAGCTGCATCACACCACGCTGGCAAATGAGATTAAAACGAAGCGACTGTAACTTGTATGTATGAGATTTCATCCATTCAATCAATTGTGACAAGAGGTACTGACTCCAACTGTACACGCTTCTTCGCTTTCTTCTCTTCAGTGACCGGTGTAAGCGTTGTTTGCGATTCACTATAAAATTATACAAAGTGACGAGTGAAAACTGTATGGGAATTTCAGAACAACGTTTCAAAACATAAAATAAAAACAAAAGCAAAATCTAATTACAACCATAATTATACAATAACTTACGTCGTTAATGAGCCAGCTGATTGTGTTTGTTTGTTTTCAACTTTTGCATCAACTGTTGGCGATTGTTCCGGTTTTGATAGGTATTTGAACAGGGTGTTCTTAGGACGTGATGGAGTTGCCGTCTTATTTGAGTCTCGACTTCGAACGGGTGTCAGGTTTGATTTTGGAGTTACAGCTGTTTTCGCTGTATCCGCGCTTGCCGCTGTTTTGCCTGGAATTTTTTCGGTTGCAGTATAGCAAACTAAAATCAGTGAACCGCGGAAAACATTGAAGTTAAATTTCTAATACGAAATCAGTTGATCGTTTGGCGCTGTAAGGGCTTTCTGGTTATTTCCAGATACTTTTTTAAGCAGACGGGACTGACATTTCCTTGAATACATATACTGATTTAAAAAAACAGCTGATGGCGTTGTAAAAGTAACCTTCATTCTCTGTGGATACATCCGCTTTTGGTGTTCTTTTGGGAGTTTTCCTGGGCAGAATTATCTGTGGAGAAGGCGGCGGCTCTGGTATCTCTTCGATCAATTCACCCAACGAAGACTTTGTGAATCTGAAAGTATTCCATGAAGGTTTGCAATGAATAATATCACGGGATTTCTTTCCTTAAGGAGGCTATAATTTTCCAGAATTAGAAAAATGTCTCATTTCCATGAACCATTATGACCACAAAAATTTCTTCAATCAGTAGCTAAGAAAACTTAAAGTACAAAGCAATGCTTCATAAATAATTGAATCAAGACGTATAATATATTATTCACATACCTTATGAAACTGCAGTAACCTTCTAACGATGAGACCAGAAGGATTTTTCCGTCACTGCTCCACGCTAGGTCAGTTAGTGTATTGTAATGAATATTGCCAACATAGGCAAACGGTTTCACACACTGACTATCATAAATTATTACCGAATCACTGGTTAGCACAGCCCAGACGGTTCGATAATCAAATCTGAAATACACATACTGACATTGCCACATTCAATAATAATGCGAACGACTAAAGATCTTGCGAGGTTAGAGAATATTTGGAAATAGACATAAACTGAATAAACAAACATAAGGTTCTGCAAAAAATAGAAACCAAAAGAAACAAACAAACTCACCCTAAGGCATTCTCTGAGATGTCACTTCGCAATTTATATGTGACCGGGCTACACGCTACTCTCAAAGTCGGTTTTGGTGAAGGTAGAAAGGCATACGGTCGATCTCTTCAAAACATTATCGCATACAACATTGCAATTCAAAACATCTATCGTAGATGAAATAAATATGTATTGGGAATATAAATACTATTGATAAATATATATATATATATATATATATATATATATATATTGGGAATAATATGAAAAAATAACATAACTAGAAATACAAACGAATGTCTCCATAAAACACTATTGAAAACAACTTAATAAACTTACTTGTCAAAATCACAACGACGAAAGATATAAGTGCCGTAAATATTCGAACTACCTATCTCTAAATGAGCACCTGAAATTATTCACCAAAATATATAACATTAACTTACAATCAAATTAAGTCCATTTTGAACAAAATTAAGCACTCTGAAACAATAAACTCTGAATTGATTCTTGCGTTAAACTCAAAGATTTCGAGATGATTTCCATACGAGCTAGCGAATGACACATAAATAATAATTCCGTAAAGTATTTCGATCCATTCAGCTCAATGGTTGTATAAAATAATAAATATTCAATCAACACGATTGCAAATATAAAACTATGTGTAATTGTACACGTTGGTTACGGTGAGCGATGTTTCAAAATTCCCGTCTCCGCCGATCATTTATAAAACTTAAAAACAGAGCAACTGCAGATCGCCAAAAGTGAAAGAAATCAAACAAGTCGAAAGGGCTAACAGGGAACAATGAGCAATTCTCCGTCCGGTGTGAAATCTGGTCCTCTCGCAAAACTTATCAATTGGTCATCGTGAAACAATTTATAGTTCTGCAACACCAATCATTCAATTCAAATGATAGTCAGGTAAACTTTTTTACACAGTATTGCTTTTAACTACTAATAAATTAAACCATTGAATTGTCAACGAAAAAGCTGTGAATTTAATTCCAATTTTTATGGAACGAAAAAATGCTATGTTTCAGTCAATTTGTTGTTATACGACCGTTCTCCAACCAACAGCCGCCATAGCTCAGTCGGTTAGAGCGTGGGTCTAATAAGCCCAAGGTCGCAGGTTCGACCCCTGCTGGCGGCAAATGTTTTGCAAATACCAAAGTTGCCGCCAGGAGACAATCTCAAACTAATTTTTAAGTACATACCTCGTCATGCAAATGCTCCCCGCAAACAACGCTCGACTTCATATGTACAGTCCAGATACATTTCAATTTACTGCCTTTCGCGGCATCAATAATATCCAGTTTTCGATCGGTTGACATCGTCACAACGTATTTCCCTCTCGGATCCCACACGACTCCATTCGGAAAATGACGATAATTTCGAATCGACCAAAGACGAGAGCCTTAATGAACATTCTCTGTTGAAGTGACTTGTACTTTGCCATCGAATCTTAACAAAGTATTCAACACTTCTCGCTAATGAATGAATCCGAAGTGAAAAGTGAACTGAAGCAATTCAAAACTCATTAAGAATGCCTTCCGTCGTTGCGGATGCTATACCTGTTTTAATATTATGCACAACAATTGATTCATCGTTTGATACAGTGGCCAAATATTGACCATCTCCGTTCCAACACAATGAACAAACGTCACTATCGTGCCTTAAGTAAACCATTTTCAGTGATTCAATAAATTCACAATGATGAAACTGAATCAAAAAATCGGCAAAAGAATTATAGCTATGAGAAAGTCATGAAACGAGAAAGTTTTCATATTAATGCGAACCTCAGCGGTGCTCTCATCCGTACCCAGTTCTCTTTATTCGGTGGTAAATCGTCCATTTGACATGTCTCTATTGAAGACGCAATCGGTACCTCAGGCCCAATTTTCCAAAGAAACACCTGGCCATCACAATCACCTGACGCCAGTATTTCACCTTCAATGAATACAAAGTAAATTTTTTGAAATTTATTTTGTTCATAAAATTTATTTTGACTCATAAAGGTGATGTATTGTTCTCTAACTGTAAATAATTTTAGGAAATTGGATCGTACAGAAAATATTTACTGAACATTCAATCACGAAAATGACTTCAAACACTATCGGAAATACATTAGAATAGACGATGGGAAGATGGGCAGTCACGTAATGTAATAAGAACTTCATTAGAACGTCACTGGAATGGCAAGTAAGGCTTTAAAAAAGTAATATGAAAAAGATCAAATAAAATACGTAACCATCAGGTGAGAATCGAGCCACATTCACGACACCTCGATGGCCAACCAAATTCGCAACAAAATTCACTGCCAATGCATCACGTCCTTGTCCACCGCTCTCGTTTACAAATTCAAAACTCCAAATACGCACTTCTTTTTGAACACTTGTCGTGACGATCTTCAAGTAAAACAAACTATCTATTTCGTGTATACTATTCAAATGAAATAACAAAATTCAATTTTTCCTCTTAAAAATTTGCAAGATTAACACGCTTCAATAGCTCACTCATTTAGCATATAAATCATCGTAACATTCATTCAATTTAAGATAATTTTTTCAACTTCATTGTAATCTATCAATGAATTTCGAAGCAGTATCACAATAGAGAAATGCAAATTTCTTCATGACACATACCTTATAAGTATCGCCCGAATTCTTTGTGCTGCCGAAGTGCACGGACAATAACGCTTTCCTGTCGTGCCAGAAAATTTCCGGCATATAATGCTCCATAGCTTGAGAACCTTTCAGCGGCTTAGCACCCTTAAATGATTGCATTGGAAATTAAATGAGAAGTCTGGTGAAATTATGAAATATACAGTGGAAATTCCTTAAGAAATCATGGAAAAAAATTTCGAGAGAGGTATGAAATAAGATTGCGCGGAAGTATATTGATGCTAAGTGATAATGCACCATCGATGTGGTTCTGATGCAAAATGAATCAGTTATCATTTCGCAACTGAAATGATAATGAGTAAGGATAATTCATCTGCTTTGAAATAAAAATTGTATACACTGGATGCTGTGATTATTATGTCATAAAACGAATTTATTTTGCTGAAAACTAGAAAGATCGGAACCTCGGCCCTGCCTATTTAATTTCCTGAATTATTTCTGCGATTATTTTTTCGATAGAAAAATTTTAATATTCTCATAAATTTCGCGCGTTATTTCAAATTCTGAACGAATGATCAGTTCGTAGTTCGTTCGCCATGCACATTTTACAACTGTAAAACGCACTGAAAGACAAGAAACGGTCAAAGCAGTGACGTTGGTATGCCATTCAGTTTCGATCAAAACTCTGCACTTCGAATGCACATCTGCCTGCTCCTCCACCCAACCACACTTCTGGAGTTGGAATGAAATGGAAAAAAACATTATGAATAATTTCCATGTACACCTGATTATATGATATTGGGTCTTCTTTAAAATTGTTCATCAAATGAGTGTTATGAAAAGTATTATATTTATACGAACGGTATGTTGGAACGGTGAAAGGAAATAATTATCCATGCTGGTGGAAATACTACTCCAACGACATCAAGTAAGATATGAAACAAATAAGGAAAGAAACGAGTACACAACTTGTGAAAAAAAGAAATACAATATTCCTCACGTATGGATCGATTTCGTTTCTATATCGGATCGACATGGTTCATTTGAAGGAGGGGAGTTTTTAGAATAAGTTTCAACGTCTAGATCAGGACTGAGCAGTCATCGAGGTGAAGAAAGTATTATTCATTAGTAGGTGACTTGTGTTTGTGATAATTTAATATGCAAAGTGATAAAAGGTATATCAGTAAGTATAGACTAAAGAGATGCTGTTGATTGTTTTTGATGGTGATGAATTTGCGTTTGACATGTTCACTTATTCAACAAGCATAGACTAAACAGACATGATACAAAAGATTCTTTTACGCTGTGTAAGTTTGGTTACGCTCAAATACAACAATGTTCACGGTGCATCTCTCCAAGAAACCAAAAACTTGATAATCATGGAAACGAGCAGCTGAAGGAAGCGATGTCTCTTTCAGTCTTGTTTCGTGGACGTCATCACATGACATACTCGTTCGTCAGTTTTTTACCCCAAGTAACGATGATCCAGGCATAATATCTCGATGCCCTGTACTTGGGGTAAAGCTTATTGTCAGGATGAAGTTTATACTTGTGCACTATCTGTTTGGTTAACAGATAACTTAACCTGGTATGACAGACCCACCGATTTGTTAAATAAATACATCAGTCTTAGTGCCACCTTTAACCTAAGCTTAAGCCCGAATATAGTCCATTACTGCACCATTTTCTCTCATCAATCGAAGCCACTTCTTTGTTCCGATCATTTTTGCTCCAGTTCATGCTTATACAAGGTGATTCTCTTCATACAATTTTTTTCATCATAGAAATCACATACTGAAGAATCTTTTTGTATCGAATGTTCTAAGCATGTTTCATGCTGACGAACAACTGTGAAGAAACTCGATGGAATCATTGTTTTCTTTATTATTGCTCTATTACTTCGATTGCATCACAATAAAAATAACCTTTAGTATCTCTCTGTTCCAACGATTCAAGTATCACATAAACAATATCTATTTATTCGATTAATGCATACTTCAACTAGATTGATGATAATATTAATGAAACAATAATTATGATAATGAAAAATAAGAAGTGAATAACTTGAAAATAACTACAATAAATTTATCCAAGCAAAATACATAGACGAAAGATACATAAAATATCACAACTTCCACACTTGTAACATACGTTTTCTATTGATACATAGAACTGTTTTGACGATATTCTTCAGTTCTAAGAATTCGAAGAGACAAACAATCTCCACTGAACTATGAGCAGAAATATCAGTTACACTTCTGCAAGGTGTCCATAGAAATGCTCAGAGTAATAATTCAATCTTTAATGATTTTATCACTTTTCTGATGTTACCTTAAAATTCACAAATCCAGGAGTCTTTTCGACTGCCTAATTGAAGTCTTTTCCACGTGTTATAGCTCAGTTTGGTTGAACAGTTGATTTCAAAATGGAAACAGTTTTTAAAATTTTAAAAACATTATAATATAACGGATTCTATCAATGAAATAATGTATGAATGAAACAGTTCGCAGAATGTACAAAATAAAATAACTGAAGGTTATAGTGGAATTGTTTCATATTTGCTTTCTGCTCAAATAAAGCAAATGACCAAATTCAGTGTTTTTTTCGCCAATGCTCTTTGACGCATTCACCTCAAAACATAAACCCTAAACTTCCCTCGGTCTTTCACCAATAGATGCTGATTTGGAAAAAATTTCAGAGATGTATCTTACAATTCAGAATATACTTATTGCCATCCATCATGGAGATTTTAGAAGTTTCTTTATCGCGTAAATATTTCCGTGTTTCATCAGATGAGTCGTATTTTTCTATAGAGAAATGTTGAATTCGGCAAAACAGTGAATGACTGGCAGAATTGGAATGTTGTGTAAGTTTATACAGCATTATTGTGATGGTGTTCAAATCACATTTCCAACTGATCGAATGGTAATAATTTAGTGGTCAACCAGATGTGCCGCGTCGCCCCATTTCTCACTGATCCACTTGATTGTCCTGACGGGTAATTGTGGTCCAATCAGAGGATTGAGTTGATGCAGATAAACTAATATCCAAAACAACCAACAGCACGCTGCTGTTAATATGATCATTGTTTGTATTATACCTGAAATTCACATTTCTTACCGAACGATTTAATCTTCTCAAGTTCATTTCCAAGCAGCAGTGGCTTCGAAGAGACCACTGAAAATAATTTAATGTAGCGGTTATCAAAAAAGAATGACTCTGTGACCAAAACACGATTTCATGCTCGATTTTTACTTCAAATCTGATCCAAACAGCATGAGTTTATGGAATGCCTTCTTTGACGCACACCTCGACAGATTAACATATCGAGTGAATGGCTGTTAATCAAGCCATAAATAAGCGAAACCTCAATCGTTTGCTGCGTTTACCTTTATTTGGACCTTTCGGCACCACGAAAGGACCTCCAGCTCCGATTACCAACCAAAACGCTGACACGGCTGCCAGTGGTATCACAATACTCATCGTTCAAAGGAATATCTGAAGATTTCTCACAAAGATTCTATTGCTCGGGAAGAATTCTATTGCGTACAAAGATTCTATTCCATTGTTCGAGAGGTATAGCTAAATAAAATTTCCAAAAAAAACCCCAACAGATTGATTTAGATTACTGGACTTGCGAACGCACTTAAAAGGATAGATTTGATATCTATGCACAAAAAATCCTAAAATGAATTCGTCTAGTCAACTGTTGAAAAAAAAAGTGACAGAATCTTCCTCAGCAAAGAAACGAACTCAAGCAAAACGTTTCAACTGATCCGAATAGCTGCATGGCACTGGTGCATTCATTCACTACCACTATATAGCTTCAATACACGATCATATAGACCAGAGATCATTTTTGACGAGTTCGAAGTTTGATCGATTTTTGCTGCACCACTGTGTGAGTAACAGCTCAACGAACCGATTCAGTCAATCTCCTCTCAAATTATCATTTCTCCAGTGAATTTTCATAAAGGAAACAATTTAAGTGGTCCTATTCGATTAATTATTGAAGTATGAAACTACAATTAAGAAATTTTGTTGCGTTCAGTGGCGTAGATGTATGAAAGATGTGTGCGGTCGAAAACCACTCCAAACCTTAGTTCTATAGCACAAAAATCAACACGGCGATAAAATTTGCTTGAATTTTACTGCCCGTGAGAACGGTTTCGATATTTTTAAGCAATTTGATAAGGATGGCTTTTTTAAGTGTTAGTGAATGAACCAGTGGCAAACTGTGACAAACGTCCGTTTTGTGGACGATTTGTAATGATTCATCTTATCAATAAGATATGTAGCATCTCTTTTGCCAGTTAGCTCTTCATATACCAGCGCCTCTTAAGATCTATTATTAATCTATGAATTGCCCATTTATCGGTACAGTGATAAACGAAACGAAAACGGTTCAAAATTGTCTAGGAATTATGAAAAACTCGTTTTTGTTTCGAGTAAACCTTCCCATATGTGTATATGTAGCTCATCTGATATCGCAGCATCCACTAACAATACGGTTACTTTCCTTGTTAGTCATTATTTAGATTAAGTGATTCGTTTCCTTCGCCATTTCGTATACCATTGTGCAACTGTTGAGCCTCACGTGTCAGTAACTAGACGTCCTATGGGGGAGAGAGGGTAAGGAGTTGATGAGTTTAAATGTATAAGGGTGAAATTGGGATGGCAAATCATAATTAATTGATTTCACTTCCTCCATAAATGTTCAATAATGTTTTCACGGTATATGTTTGATCACAAGAAATTGATTCAATTAATACCATCGAGGTACAAAAAAAAACCATGACGCAATTATTGAATTCATTTATCCCCAAGATTGTTAGATTGGCAGAGGAGAAGGGAGTCATGGTGACATGGATTGTTGGGGATCAAACGGGGAAGAGAAGGGGGGGTTGGGAAGGTAGCGATCTTCATTTGGCTAAATGGGGAACCGAACCCGAGAGCGTTTAAACAACTCCACTAGACTATATTTTAACACATCTAATGTTTTTTTTTTCAAACTTCCAGCAAAATGCCGAAAATCTGTCCGCTGTGTGGACCGAAATTATCTGCCTTCTGGTGAGTAGCATTCTGCAGTTGTTCGTTGCTGTTTATCATGTTAATTATCACCGATTCAGTGTCACTAATCGTGCACTGCAAATGAACTGAATCCACAGTTTTTTCAATTATTAAAGCTAAATAATACCAATAACATCGCAATAGTACAATGAAATATCGATAGTATGATAAGTTGTTCGTCACAAAATTCCTCATTATCACAGAAATACAACTGAGGCAATGTTGGAAATCTATTTGAAATATTCATTACGATTGCAGAAAACACATGTTTAGCATATTTGTGAAGTGTGGTCAAAAGTACAGTCTAGATAGTGAAAGTTAAAATTGAGATTAAGAAGAAACACGTCCAATGTTAAATCAAAGTGCTCCAATTGTAAGTAAGCGAATCAGAGGTGTTGCAAAAATTGAATTCCTCAGCTATTTCACCGTTGGTAACTGATGGAATTACAGTATGGTGATGTCGGTGTGGGGTGTTATATTTCTTGGAATATTGGGCGTTTTCTTTTATATTCAAGCAGTTAGTTTATTCCCTGATCTTCACTTCGCCGAGGAAGCATCGGAACCAGGTGTTGTACCACCTCTCACTAATGCGTATGTTTTTGATTATCTTGCTTTTTATTTACGATTAGCAAATTTATAAAGCCATTTTTAATCTTCACCTCAATTGGCAGTTTGTTTGCATATTTAAACTGTTCAATGGTATGCGGCGAGTTATGTTCCGATGTAGATTTTCAAACGAACATCTGAAATGAATAGCATTGAAGGGTTTCGAAGTCATTGTTATCTATCATGCCTTCGGCATTTTCACGAATTTATTTTTCAGTATGATCGAGGACAAATACAGTGAGAAAGCTACGCAGTGTTGGGTGGCTGCAGGAATGTATTTGGTCACATTAATTGTCGTATTTTGGCAAAACAAATTCAACACGACAGCTATTTTTTGAGCCAGTTTTGCAACGATTTTATGACTTTCACACTGAAGTACTTATATATTGTCTATGAATAGTTTGAAATAGATTCTAAATTCTAAAAAGTTGTATATATGTATGCGGTTATTCATCTTTCTTCAGCATCCAAAGAAGAAATAATTTGATAAAACATTGTGAAGTTTTTGAAAAGATTGTGAATGGCTTCAATGTACTGTTCTGAGTTGATTCGAATTAGTAGGATTATGAAACCGTTCCGAAAATCTTCTATTTTTCAATTTCGCTGTTTGAACTGTGAACATTCGGCGCATCGTAACTTGAGAACGAATTTCCGAAATGTTCCAAAGTGAGGATAATTTCTCATACTAAAGTTGAGGGTGATCGTATTCTATTATGCGTCACTTCTAAGTGTAACGTTTTGTTGTTCCCTAAAAGTCAGAATATTCCCTAAGCGTGTGTTTCTTAGCCACCGTCAAGTATGAATCGGCCAAGAATTTGGTTCACTATCAAAAAATAATCTAGAAAGAATAATTTGTCACGAAATTTGACAATAATTTCATGGTAAATTGACTCATCACTTGTATTCGTTTCATATTCATTCCTTTTCAAGTGAACTGTGATTGCTGGAAATTGTTTCTTTCGCCACAATTATTTCGTATTGCACTCGATTGCACGATCGATTTCGCATAATGTTGTTTTCTGTCGTATTTGCTAAGTTTCATCTGGGCAATCTCCAGTTTCTCGTTTCAGATTTCTATTCTATTGAATTTGTATTCGGTTATAATTTATTGCTTTGGATTTGTGTTCGGCTATAAGAATTGTACTGTTTTTTTCTGTGTGTATATCGTCGTCTTAAAGACTTTTCCAAGACAGAACTCACTAAGTTCAGAAGTTTTAACCCCATTGATATTATAGACATATAGGTGGATATCGAAAGGTAGAATATAAGGTATTGCTGATAGTTCACAAAACAAATTCCATCGAATTGTCAGAAGTCGAGTTAGACCAGTGTTGAATGTTGTTCGATAGGATACTGTGCTGAACTTGAGCATGAATATGAACGATTAAGTGAGCTCAAGGATAAGGCTGAGTCCAAACCTGAGCTTAAGCTCTGAGGAAGTCGTTTTGAAGACTTGGGCTTTCCACACTTACACACTGGTCGTTGCTGTCTCCATATTATGATGTGATCATTTTCTTGTTAAGTAAAACACAGAGCTTTTGAGTTTCATTACGCTTTCCAGTTTTCCAAAGAGACCGAAAAATTCGAGTCATGATCATGAGTTTTCTGATGACTGAGCCAGTTCAGCCTCCATATTTTTTACGTTGTGATATTGTTATCGTATGTAATTTAAAGAAACATCTTCAATAGGATTCGAATATTTACAATTGTTTTGTTCATAACAATCACCAAAAATAAAATTTCAATTGTCAAAATCGTTGAATAAAGCCTCCAATCAAAAACATATGAAACAACCAAGTGCTTAACTGAAGAATTTTGAAGCTAATAATAAAGCATCTCAAAACAAACGCGTGGAAATTACATTCCGGTGAAAAGATTCTGTGTCATGAAAGCTGTTCAGTAAGTATTAGAAAAAGAACAACACTCCAAATAAATGCCATCCAACGACATTCAGAAAGTTTGCTGAAGCATCAGTGGTGTGCACGGATTCGGTCTTGTTCTGCACAGAAATTAAAACCGATTTTTCTCATAATTCATTTGAACAACTTCGAAAAATGTTGCATTTGGAAGCTGATTGCACAATTTTTGATTTTATGAAAGAAAACAACTCAATAATTCATCCTGGGATGGAATTTTTTCACAATTCATTAAGATTGAATTGTACGCAAACTTTAGAAAATCCCAATCCCGGGATTATCTCGAAATTGAAAAACAGTTCCGGGACCAAAAAAATGCTCACAATCAGAATTTTCCTAACACCAGTTCGGAGCTTGAATGTAAGTATGGGCATAAGATTGAGGCCAGGCATTAGCCCGAGCCCAAGTGTTAACCAAAGGCCTAAGTCCAGCTCAATCCAGTTCGAACTGTTAAGTTTACGACACCTCTCACTAGCTCAACTGTAGGTTTTTGTTTGCTTCGGAATTCGATCACTCATTTGGAAAACGATTGAAGCGATTCGACATTTTTATTGAATAAAAGGTCAACGGTTCGGAAGATGAGTTTTTATTGAATATCATCGGTGCTCTCAATTGAAGTTGTTTTGGAAAAAAGCAATTCTGTATTTTGTTCAGTTCTTTGATAAGTTTTATTCAGTTTTCTGAAATGATTGCGTTCCTTATCAATTTTCAAATGTCTTTTTCAATTAAAGAACTAAAATTCATGAACGTCACATCCAGAATCGGTCGTTTTCACAGCTGCTCGTATTAGATGTCTCATGAAAATGAAGCTTTTTCTGAATGAAGCACATCCAAACGTTCATTGCGTTCCATCAATGAAGCTTCCTTTTTTCTGAAAGCTATCGAATAAAATGAAGTAAATATTTTTTGAAGGCTCAACTAATAGCTATTCCAGATTTTATTGCATTGATATCATCAGCATTTACTTTATGATGGTTGATTTTCGGAAACGTATACTGACTTGAGTGAATCTCAGAGATTCAAGTGATTCGAGCGCAATACGGAAGACACTTAAGGTGATTTGATATTGTTGAAGTAAAAGCCTTCTTGACGAATGGTACGGAATAATTACTCTTCAACCATCTTTCCTTAAACACCACCATTCTGATGATCACCATAACCCCCCTCCCCACTCCTCGACACTCCAAAATTACCCAAAACGGGTAATTTTGGAGTGTCGAGGAGTGGGGAGGGGGTTATGAGAAGAAGCACTGCCCTATGAGAAGCACTGTCCTAGACTGTTGTGTTATTCACTATTGCAATCGATTATGACTGCATGAAAAGCTATTGTCTAACTGATAAGTGATACACACTCACTTCAAACTGATTTAGATGAATTCTCATTCTTTTCAGACGTGTTGTATTCACTCTCATAGCTATTACATGCGATTACCATTCTCTTGATGAGTTTTTCTCATTCACTTTGTTTCATTTCACTTCACAGTTCGAATCAATTTCTTATTCTGTAGTATATACTATTTACTGGATGCGTTGACGAGTGTTGACAGCCGAAATCAACAATACAACAATTGTCCGACAGTCTAATGGTCAATCATAGAGTGCATTTGATAGAATGAGAATTTGACTTTAATTGTTGAGTGAAATGAATGAGAAATTCACAGAAGAGAACACTTTTGGTGATAAAAGCTATGAGAGCGATTGTAACAGCACGGAAAAGAATGAAAACCCTGTTAAAACGAATGAAAACCCTATTAGGGCCGGACAAGCTAATGATACTCAGAAAATTGGAGGATGTAGAGTGTTTCCGTCAACTAACCGCATTTACATATCCGACTTAAAAACACCATGACAATGGCTTTCTATCATAAAATAAGAAGTAGCAGAATAAAAACTGTTCTGTAATGTTAATCTATATGCATATTTGATGAACGTTGCATGAGTAAGTGCAAACTTTAACGAAGATTACAAAATTACTTCGTTAGCTCATTGAATTACGGAGACAATGATTACAAACTAAGCAGCGATTCTTGTAATCCAAGTGTAAATTCAATTGTCTTTTTTCAGTGTGTTTGCACAATTTTCACAAAATTGAATTGCACAATTTTTGTTGTCAGCCATTAGAAGAACTCATACACAAATGTTTTGAAAGCGTCCAATAGTTAAACGCGATAACTCTTTATATTCTCGTTTGAATGCTTCGAGAATTTGAAAGCATTTCACGCCATATTTGATGCAGTTATATCTCAAAAGTGCAAAAAGTTTTCACGTTACATATTTCTGTGTTAAGGCTCAGACGACTTCTTCAACGTTTCACCGATAAAGTTTTATTGAAAGTTAGAACATTCATAAGCTGGACATTTTGCACGGCAGCGACCAGTCACACAAATAATTTTTATGCTAACGAAGTGAAATACTCTGAAAATGTTTCCAGTGAACAGCAATGAATCACATATCGCAGTATTGTTGATGTGTTACAGATCAATCGTCACTTGGGCAAGTACAGAACATCAAACTGCTTAACCGTAGATTTCTGGATCTGTAACAAAGAATATGCAGTTCTGTTGCAATCTCTAACAAATCTAGTTTTTCTGGTGGCCTTCAATGATTCTATATTTTCACCAATTGGAAGCATTGCTTTGTAAACTTTTTGGGAGTTCGCTTCAAGTCTCACTGAATTTATCTTTGCTTTTTTCTGGTGGCCTCTGAGTCTGTTTTTGTTGCGTCAGTCTTGAGTCTATTTGTTTCGTCACAGCGATCATGCATTTCCCGACGATTTTGTTTCAATTGTTTTGTGTCGTCGAATTAATTTTGTTGAATTTGTTGAATAAACTGTTTTTTGATTAATTGTGAACATAATGGTTCAAAAAGAATGTCTTAAACATGTCACACTTCTATATTTCCGAAATTGCTTTTTAATCCCCGTTAAGTGTCGAAATGCCTAAATATCTATCTCATTTATAAATATCAAAAAAAAAGTTTCCAGTCTAGTATCCCTCAGAATATCTATCAAAGCGTACCACATGTTTGCCACAAACCAGATACTTTTGAGACAATTGAGTATTTATTTCATTCAAAAGAGGTTTTATGTGTGAAGGTTTTATAAAAGTTATCCAAACTTTGCAGTAAAATCGAATAGAAATAATTTATGAATGCAGACATATTCGGTCTTCTCCCTCTGTTGAATCTACTGAACTTGTTGAGTTCCGTTGAATTATTTGCTGAATAAACTGTGTTCTGATTAATGATGAACAAATTGGTTCAAAAAGAATGTGCTGAACATGTCACACTTTTATATTTCAAAAGTTGCTTTTCAATGCCGGGATCGAAAAACGATTCTGGCATTGAGAAAATGGTCAGTGGCTTGCAAACCCTACTCATGATAAGGCTTGTAAAGTAACAGTTGATGATAAGTATTCTCTGCCATGAGCAAACTGAATCAAACATGATGACTTTTTGAAATGACTTTTGAATTGACATTGACTTAACGAAATCAAATAGAGGATTATTGATAAGTTTGAAGTTTGAATAGCTCTAAAAAAAAGAAACATTTATTGAATATATTCGTAAAACTTACGTTCACGTGCGATTTCTTCAAATGATTTACAGCACAAGTTGCATGATTTTCTGCACATCTCTCCTGATGAGCTTTCATCCGGATCATAACAATCGCTATTCACTTTATAATCATTTTTCCTGCAATATTCGCGAAGAGAAGTGTAATAAAGCTTGAAACCTCCTCTAAAATATTGCCTAAAATTGCAAGAAACTAATGTCTTGATGTATGATCAAAAGCTTCGTATGGTTTTCAATCACATGCCGAGCACAAAAGAATATGGCCAATAAAACGTTCCAAACGGGTTCATTTGCTGATTATTGATGTTCACTTGCAATCTGCGAACATTCATCTAGTCACGATGATCATCAATTGTAAACACGGTAACATTTTGCTGCTTAGACGAATATCCTACTTACGGGTCATCATTATGGATGCGAATCTCCAGCGACATTGGAAATAGATCTTGGCAAGCATCCTCCGGCATTTCGTCTTCACATGGTGCTGACTCTATCGGCCTTTGCACTCCATTTATTTCTTTATTACAGATTTTGATGGTGCTGTATCGAGCACTTTCTCCGTGCGATAACGGCACTGCAATGAGGGCAACTAGAATGATGCTTAGAAGCATCTTGGCCAACGTTCCTATAAACAGTTGGGGTAATTTGATCAGTTCAGCCAGTCAGCAAATAATTCGCTAAATTCACACCGTTTGAGAAGAAGAATGAAACAAATACGCTGCTACAAACTTGGACACAACAAATTAATTCGAAAAATTAACAGTAAATATTATTTGTGTACTCGATATGCGCATTTGCATTTCGTTTAATGAACAAGTCGGTGAACAATGTAGAGTTTCGGTGGAGAGTTGTTACGTCAATACTTTGGAAATAAGCTCAGATTTCAGAAATGTTTAGTTCAGTGATTGTTGTAGAGAGGAAATTGGAGGATATTAGAGGGATTGAAACGTTTAGCAAAATAATGTAGATTGCTTTTTCTTTGTTGTTCCCTCATGGATGATCAAAACTGTCTTCAAAATGCGTGCTCAACCGTTTCCTTTGATACCATCAACACATTCTTGAGTGGAAACATCGTGATCAGCAGATCAATTCCTTGAAATTCTTTTGGTTTCTCGCCGAAACGTAGTCGATTTTCAGAGGATCTGAAGTAATTATGATTATATGGATTTTTTTGGGGGGAGGGGAGGGGAGAGGGAATGGTAATCTGCCACATGGCCAACGAGGAGCATGGATTCGCGAAGTCGGATGCAGCTTATGGCAACGTTCTGATAGCACAAATCGAAGTCAGTTGCTTTAAATAATATTCCAATAACATCAGAATGAATGCATCTGAAGTGAGAACAGGAATCGACAACGGGAAAGGATTCGTGTATTCTCATTTGATGAAGCATTTGCGCAACGATTTCGAAATATACCCCGACTTGTCCAGAAATTTGCTGCGTCAAAATCGCTAGTTCGAACTGTCTGGCAACGATTTTTATACTGTCTACAGAGATTTGACTCCAGAAAAAAATCGCAGTACAAGCTCATAACTTTGAATTTCCTTGAATCAGATCTCATTGAAAAGTCAACAATGATGATGTTTAGGGCGTTCGAAAGATTTGAGAGCATTTGCTAGTGCCATTCTTGGAATCAGTAATTCATCGAATCGCTTTTTGATGTCGCCAATTCGATGTGAATAAACTTTTGGATGCGCTCCGCGTGAAACAATTCATAAAATTAGAATATGAACAGCTGATGAAGCAATGAATATGAACAGCTGATAAAACACTCAATTCTATCCAACTTTGCACTTGATGAATTATTGTTTGCTCAGTGCGAGAATATTTTCGAAAATTACCGCAGAAAAACTTTAAAAATGAGAAAAAAATTGTCGGAAAGCTGAGCAAAATATGATATGAAATTTCCTCAGTGGTTATTTGACTGATAATTCAGAGAAAAATTCAGTGAAAAGTTACTAAAAAGTAAGGGACACATGCATTTCACCTCTCATGATAGTTGAAATTGTTTTCTGAATGAAATAACAGCGAATTTGACAAGTTGTTCTCTGCTCTCATCTTCACCAGCAGTCGGCTGTGGCCAATAAGGAGATCTCACAAGCACATCAAGCAAACCGTGAGCATAGGCAATTACATCAAAATTTCTCTCAACATTATGAGCACTGAATAACCGTCGCCATTTTTTTTCACAAGCCCCTATCATTAATTGCTATAACTATGTGAACATAAGTTTGAGTCTGAGTGTACGTTTCAGTTAATTCTCATTTCTTTATTTCCTTTAACCAACAATAGGCAATTTATCTGTATGCTAAATGTTGTTACAATAAGTCTTACTAACTTCTGCAGCATCTTAATGCATTTTATGAAGAATCTCTGGTACTTTTGCACTGTAGTGGACCCCACGCCCATCGAAAGAGAGAAAAAGGATAGCCTCAGCATAAGCCTGAGCGTTGCTGTTAAGGGGTTACCGTGGGCTGGGATCCACTACGTAGCAAAAGTGCTGAATCTCTTGACACTGACAGGTTTTGGGCTTGTGTTGATTGCTGATTTTATCGATTACTTGTATCACGCTTTATTGCCTGAAGGGTTCAACGCATAAAAAATATCCCAATCGAATATCTCAATGTCACGAATAGAGAGTAGTAAACGGTTCTGTATTATTGGAAATACATAATCATAATAACAGTGGTGTGTTTGTCTATGAATCATTGGACAAACGCTTTCATTGGAGCGATGGGATGACCCAGCAATAATTAGAGGGTGGAGAATGCCAACCAATTAAGTTGTAATAAGGCAGTCGCATTCGACACTGCACACACATTCATTCATATTTACTCATTGGACACTTCGTATAAATTCTGTTGCGATCACTAAAATATATTCCCTTCAGTGCTTCAAAAAAAATTAGTCGGAATTTCCGTTAATAACTTCTTCTATGTTCATAATAGCTATGTTGTAATGAGATTATTATTTAGAGTGAGACTTTTTTAAGAGGTTAAGCCAATTTATCAAATTTCTTGTCAAAGATCGTATTCCTTGTCACGCGTTCAGGATCGTATAATAATATCTTCTCATACTGCTCAAATTAGACGCATGGCTCTAATTTTTGTTTAACCAACGAAAATAGAAGTCACAATGGTCACAAACTGACAGCATTCTAGAGAAGGTATTTGAGGGCAAAATTTTACAGCTATGCTACTGCATGGAGGAGGTAATTGAATTATGCCAATGGGAAACAAACTAATAGAATATTCAGTGAATTTATGTGTTTTTGCCACTAAAATTACATCTTTTTAATAACAAGCTAGGTATTTTTCATTGTCTTTTTGTAGTATGAATGAATATTTGTCAAATAGAACTTAGATGTGCTCATGATGTGAATGTTAACCTAGCTTTATAATTCTATGACGTGATAGTATAATTTTCAGGAAAGAGCATCACCGTAAAATGTTGCGATGCACAGCTGAAATCGTGAGCTACATGCGAGTACCAATCTCTGCATGTGCTTCTTTGACACGACCGTATTCAACATTATCAGAACGCATTGCCTATAGAGAGGTGATGATTTTTATCGAGCGAAACAATACCCATTCCCGTATGTACAATGTTTTGAGTATGATTTTGAAAGCGTGAATCTGCAGTGACATCACGAAATTTGATGGAACAATGCGTGATTTTTTTCAGAAACAAAAGATGAAACAATACATTGAGGAAATGAATGAATTCGTGAAAGATTGTAGTAAGTTTAACTTTGACATTCTCCAAATAATTTTCGAATTTCCTTCGATTCATATCTATGGCTTGAACAGAAATGATCTTGGTGAATTTTAAACTGTATATCTGCGGCATCAGTTCCATTTTGTCAATTCCGATTATCTGTCAATAAGCAACATTTCTGTGACAATTCCAATTTTTTGCGTAATTAATCACCGCATCGAAACTGTCCACTTTCGATACTTTCAGTGTTTGATTGACGTCATTTCACAGCGGCATTTTTCAGAGGTGCACGAAAAAATGGAACAAAAACCAATGAAAATTGACGAGAAAATTAAACTCTTCAAGAGAAAACGAGGTAATATTCATCACATTTCGATATTCACTGTTCGTTTCAGTTCACTAAACAAATATCGATGAAGACGACTGACGAATCACAATGTGCTATCATTTTTAAAATATTCATTTCGGCAACAAACTGAAAAACAAGTTTAATCAGTTTTACACTTCAAAAACATGACTGTGCATTGTTTGGCTTAATTTTTGAATGATCACTTAAATCAGTACATTAAATCAGTATATGTTCAATGAGTCATGTCGGAATCTTCAAAATTAAAACGACATATGTACTGTGGGCATACTTATGCATGCTCCACCCAATAACGACCTTGTGACAACTCTGAATTCTTTTTAAAATTAATCTTTTCACGAAAATTCATACTCAGTTTTGAGGCGCTGAAGTGTTTCTGCTCAACACTAGAAAAGTTCAGATTTCTCAGTGTTGAAGTGTCAGAACTGTTTGGAAAGAATATTCTTAGTTTAAGCTCGTCATCAGCTGCACAGTTATCGGTGATCAAATTCCGTTGATAGTTCATTTGCACATGAAACATTCGATGAATGGATTGCTGTGTTTAAATCATGCACTACGAAATGTGTTGATCAATACTGATCAACGTTGATCAACATCAGTGTTGATTAACGTTATCCCAGAATCTCATCACCAACGTTCATTACATCCGTTCAAATGATGACGGATCTCCGAATAAACAATTATTTCCAAGTGATCACTTCACACCGTAATTGTTCAAACTGAAAAATTGAATGTCAGCCACCAAAGTGAAATCAATGAAGTGAGAATTTTTAGCTGCGAAAATGGATGAAGCTGGTTTGGAGCGATCAGAACGAATGTACGAAGAGGGCTTCAGTGGTAATCACGAAAAGACGAATAGCCCAATATTCTGAATGTGCAACACTGTATCATTGCACTAGTAGCGTTGTGTACATATTCAATGATATGGCCTTGATTTTTAGGTGTTTTATCGTTTCCTTTTCTAATGATTCATTTTCCTGTGCTTTTTTTTGGGCTATCTTCGTGAAACGACGAAGAATAACACTCAATTGATTGTACATCGTATAAAACTTTTCATTAATTTAACACTTTGTTGACGTTTAACACTTTGGTTCATATTTAAATTCTGCAATGTTTCCACTCATTAACACAATGAACATTTCAGTTTTCAGAGCCCACTCAATCGTACCAAATCATGTGAATAATGTATTTGATCGTGATGAGCATTTCACTAGTCCTCAACTGAAGATTAATTCTTATTATTCAGCATAAATGCGTTCACCAGCGACAGAGCTGACATATACATGTAACGGATGTAGCATTCAGCAAAGATGGTAGAAGGCATATTGCCATTATTTCATGCACCAACAGTGGCGACATAATTCTCTCACAAGAAACTGCCTCAACAACTGGAAATTTTGTAAAATAAAGCCGAACTCATACTTAAAATCAGCTATACCCTTTATTGGGCATAATAGTGCAAGCAATAAGCAACAGAGTGGGTATTTCCGAACCTTTAATGATAAGAATTATTACAATTTGAGACAAGACCATAAAAATTCGACTTTCACTGAGTAGAGCTCACAATTTATGGTCGTCATCGAATAAGTGCAAACAATATGACAAATGGATCGTGCACAATTACACCAGAACCTGTCATCGAAGTTCCTTTCTGTTCAAGTACCCGTCAGTTTTCTGATCAGCGTAATTGGTTGATCAAAAGTTCAAAAATTAAACGTGTATATTCGGTGCTTCAGTTGCTTTAACTACAAACATTGCAACGAACTTCTGCTGTTTCGTTCTTTCATTAAGATGTTTGGTGCAAATCACATGGTCAGTAGTAATGTGATATCATATGATATGAAACGCTCTCGTCGAAGTGTTCTTCATATAAAATCACCACATTCCGTTATACCTTGCAAGAAAATGAGATGCAATCGAAGTCAGCATAAGTTTCAATCAATCAAATCAACCAAATAATACATCTCTGTTGCGTTTTCAGCATTTATTGCAGCGTACGAAAATTTCATTCAGAAGAAAAACAAAAACATCCTATCACATATGTACTAACCAATTTCTGATGAAATACCAGTTTGGTGAATGGCAATACACATTTATAATACATTTCATTCATTATTTCATTTGCAAGAAAAACAAAAATATTCCTATTATAAGCACTAATAAACAATTTCTGGTGCAATGCCGGTTTAATAAATCGCATTCAGTTTTTTTGAAATGAGTATTTGAGATGGCATTCGTTTGTTTTTGAATTATTGCAAATGATCAACGATTGAATAGTGGTGAGTAATTGAGCTTGCAATCACATGGAGGAAACAAAACGCTAATTACGATCATACGACAGACGCAATCAACGAATTGACAAATGTCATATGATTGTATCAGTGAGAAATCTATGAACATTGGAAAAATCATGAATGGAAGATTCAGTGAACTGAAAAACTATCGTTGGTGACTTTTAGAATGCACGTATACACCTAAAAACCTGACGAATAGTTAGTTACGTATGCGTCTGAAGGCTCTTCTATGTAAAAGATCATGAATCATCAAAAAAATTAAGAAAGAATCAAAAATCATGAACTGAGAATGTGGGAAAGGGAAAAATGAAAATTTCAAAATCATCAAATGATCACTTTTATGATAGAGTTCAATGAGCAAAATCATGCGCATTTTAAACAAATAATTTGGATATACTTCACTGGGAGAATGAATTCATCTAATGCAGGATCCCTATGCTCGAGTGCTCCATTACCCCTCTTCAATGGTCTAGCAGGCCATCAATACCCTCCCCCACCCTCCCGCTACAACAATAATTTACTGTTTCCGTGCATAACGACAGAAATAATTTCCCAATCCTTTTGACACCCTCAAATTATCCAAAAATGGATAATTTCGCCCTATGGGCACCCCTGATCTAATGCATTTGCATGATATAACTAAGACACTATCATAAAACAATCACATTTTGTCACATAAATCCTCAATTCCGAACGTTAGTTTGAGCAAGACAGATGGACCAAATTATCAATTCTACCAACGCCAGTCACTGTAAAAACCCTGAAAGATAAGAGATAAATTTCTAAAATAAATGAACATTATTTGATCATAATATCAGGAAATGCATGCAATTCGATGAAACTTAGAATTTTGGAGGTTTTTTATGACTGGCGATTTTTTATGACCGGTTTTTCTATAACTGGCGATTTTTTTTATAACTGGCGAACGATTGATCAAGCGTTCCATTGATGATCTGATCCCATAGGCATGGACATATACGTTAACATGTGTGACATATTAACTGGAATCTTTCAGCTTCGACAGATCAGGGAACATAAACTTCGACATTAATCGGTTTTGAGAAATCCTATTAATCCCCCCATTTGAAGTCTCAAAATGCGTTTTGAAGTAAAAAAAAGTGTAAAAACTAAAGAAAAACAACATGACGACTCATAAAAGTAAGAGCCACCGTACACCGTATAACTTGAAAACAAACCGAATTCGTTTATTTGGAGTCCTTGTGAGAAGGGAGTTCCACTTTTTGAAAGCCAACCACAGAGCTGCTTTGTAAACTTTTCAGTTGATGTGCACCCCGTCTGAGGTGATATTCAATCAGGAATGAGTCAGTTTTCTTGAATTTTTTCGCATTCTCACGAAACGTCTCTTTGACGTGCGATTGCAACGACGGTTGTTCAGCCGTAGCACGTAAGAATCGCTTATATAGGGAAAGCACAGACAATTGTATTTTTGAATGTTTGGCACTCATAACGAACTGAATATGTCACTTAAATAAAGACGAGATCAGTGTTAGCCTTTCATGATCATGGAGTGCAAAAAGCCTAGAAATCTACAACGATTCAGTCATAACATTCAACTCTTCAACTCAATTTCACACACTCCAAATTCTATTCATCACCAAATCGCAAAATCAGAATCATTTTTTCAATACTCCATTTCAGGCTACAACGTACTTCAGTTGGGTGAGAGGATTTAATCAGCGTATACGAATTCGCATACGAAACGACCAAAATAATTGGAGGAAACTTTTTACGGACAGTAATCCAAAATAGGGAAATAGAGAAAAATAATGACATTCTATACAATTCAATAGGTTTGTACGTGAGCTCATTCAAATGACAATTTCTTCTGACGATATGAACGACAGCATTTGCATAGTTATGATAAAACCAGAGAATATGTTCAATATTAAGTTCAACCGCATACAAATGGTATGAGTTGACTCTAACTGCAAAATAACAAAATTACCATTGGAACAAAAAAAAACTCATACCATTGGAAAGATTAGTTTATTGACTTTTTGTAAAGTACACTCTAACGAGGTGAGCGCCACAGAAAGGCCTTTGAGAGCAACCGTGAAGCAGAATGAATAAACAAATTTATTTCCAAAATAATAACAAAATTGAAAATAATCAACTTTTTACAACTACAAACAACTTTGTTTCCAGCTAGCAACTAGTTAAAAACCAATTCAATTCGACACAACGGGGTGACGACTACCACGGAGATGGGGTAAAATATCGAGAGACTGCAAAATTCTCTTCATCTGCCATTCGGAGCCAATTTCATCAAGGCATGGCCAGAAAGCAACAAAACTTCACAACAAAGAATTATTTCCAAATAACAACGAATTATTTCCAACAGAATTCACCATAACTTTAATGAGCCCAGTCATAAAACTTCGGCCACCCTCTGAAGGCGTCTATCAGCTGCAGAGATCGATTCGGTTGGCAAATAAGCAATTCACTGATACAATCAAATTTGAGGCTAATCACATCGCTCAAATACAATCTTCAAAACATTCCAAATTGTCTGGGTACATCAATAAACTAAACTGATGAATATCACAACGAACAAGTGAAATATTCATTTCATTAATCAACCCATCGGATCAGTTGATATTTACGTTTACCCCAACAAACCAAAGTGGCATTTTTCCCCGACAAGAGAATCCTCTCGAAGTTAATTTTTGCATTCGGATCAACGAATTTTTCGCCATTCAATGAGAACGCTCCTTTTTTCATCAGTATCGAACCACGCATTTTATCCGACCTCGTTCGATCTGCCAAATCGCCCATTGTCACTAAATCCGATTTAGACAATCGCCGAATTGATGCATCACCAAAGAGTTGTTCCAATGTTTGCAATGGGATGCGCTCAATATCCGCTAAACTACCTGAATATCAACCAATACATGAATGATACCGCTGTTGATAGACAGACCTTACATCATTTTTATCACATACATAGTTTTAATGAACCAGCTCTTATCGTCACTTCCAAATTGTATGCGAATACAAGGATCGCAAACAAGACATTGTGATCATTTATAATAAAAACAAACCAAAAAAAACAGAACAAGTATGGCGTAACCTTTAAAGAGCGCATTAGAGCATTGTTGAGCAAGCCGTAAACCATCTGCACCATGTATCAATTGCGTTAATTCTTTCGCAAGTTCTTCTTGTGCTATCCATTTGCCCAAATTAGATTCGTGTTCTGATAGGATCGCATTCATATCATCCAATGATTTAAATGAAAAGTACCTGAGAAATGAAACGAATGAACTGTGATCATGAAGATATTCCTCGCGTTAAAATTCTTTTTCCAAAATTGTCGGTTTGACAATTTACTCTTCCATTGCTGCTTCATCAGATTTGGTATGCAGAGCCGATTACACATTCACTTCGAAAATATTGCTCAAAAAACATTCTCATCTGATCAACATTTTCTTAATTCTAAAAAGAAGTGATAAAACTGAACAAAAACTTGATCTCCGATCAACAATTCTCATCAAAATCATCAACAATTGAAAAAGTCACCTCCTCTTCCCGTTGAGACAAGTCAACACCATACGATGAAGTAGCAACTAACCTCATCAATGGAACAATTTGGTTGTCAGGTTGCTGTCTGAAAAACTGATAAAATGCGTACGGAGACGTCTTATTTTCAGACAACCAAACGCTTTCTTTGCAATCCGTTACGGATTTGCCCAGCTTATTACCAGATGAATCTGTGATCAGAGGCAGGCATATACCCGCCGATAGACGTTTTGTTCGTCGACGAATGTAATCATAACCAGCATCTAAGTGCCCCAGTTGATCACTACCGCCAATCTAAAAATCTGACCATTTCTTCAGCAAAATCATCAGAAAACTTCAAATATCCCACCCAAATCTGCAAATATAAATGAAGAATATTTCAACATTTTCTCTGCAAAGAAACACCCAAAAAAAAGAGATGATTCTGTCTGAAGGCGATGATATTCAGGGTGAAAACCGATTATTTTAAACTATAAAACAAGAGCAAATCAAAAAGTACACATTGAATGTGACAAACCTGAAAATAGCAATTGTATTTTTGTGTTAGTTGATACCAATCATAAGACTGCATAATTTGATAGAGAAACTCAGAACACGGCAATCCATGATTTTCACGCATTCGCGATTTAATAGCACCTAATCGTAGCATATCACCGACTCGAAATAAACGACATATACGAATAAATTCCAATGATGACATCTGGAAGAATCACTTATATATCTATAAATTACCCGTTGAAAAATGACAACATTACGTTCAGTAAGTGAACAATATTGAAATTCAGTGGATGACGCTTCAAAAACGTCCAATTGAAATTGAAACATTCACTCCATGATGAATTGATAAAACTTTCACAAAAATTTTCGATGCACAATAGGGAAATCAATTCAGTGATTCATCGAAAATCTCGTACATTCGAATGCCACTCAGCATTATCAACAATATCCAATCGTTTCACAGTCTCTCGGTCAGATTGCATTTCGTAGAAGTTCTCAGAAATTCTCTCCAACTGTCTCCTTATTTCTTCTTTGTTCATATTGATCGTCTCCTCGGCTATTTCCAAACGGTCTGAACAACAACTGAATACATCAAAATTAGTTTACCACCACCACCTTCAACACAATTCATCCAAATTTAACTAATACGAGCGATAAAGAAACGAATCTTAGGAGGAATATTGGAAGCTCACTGTCAAAGTCAAATCCCATTATTTACTATCCATAATTCTCGCTCGTTATCGTATCACTTGCTCTTGAATCTAATAATAACTTCAACCAGGAAATCACATAGAAAAAAGGCAATCATATGAGGGACACATTTCCAAAACATTAAAAAACTATCGAACAATACATTGAAACGATCATTATTAACCTGTATCACGACCACTTGGGTCACCCACCAGCGCTGTAGCGCCTCCAATTAACGCTATTGCATGACATCCATGCTTGAGGGATCTTAACAAATTTGAAAATATCAATAAATTACCCACATGTAAACTGTCCGAAGTTGGATCAAAACCTGAAATTTACAGTGAATAAATTTGACGAATTCAATCTCTTACAGATGAAAAACATGACAAGACAGCTTTACTGGTTACGTTATAAATTCTAATCGTTACAGTGTGCGTTTTGGACACCACAAGATCTGAAGAGCGTGATTTTGTTGCTCGCAATTGATTTAAACAATTATTCACTCAGAAGTATTGGAAACAAGACTACCGTAATCAAAGGAAAATAAGAGGCATATTTCACCCGAAAATCGTGCGATGCACCTAATACTGGAAGTAATAAAACACAGATAATTAAACAACACAGGTGAATTGAGTAACCTGCATAGATAACATTTGGTAAATGATTTGCAGATTGAAAATTATTTTCGATAAATGCAGGTGGTTGACTTAATGAGATGAGTTGCCGATTGGATAGATCAATACAGAAATTCTGTAGGGCATTCGAGGTTGTAGCAGATGAAATGGAACAACACGACGAAAGAATCGATGGAAACCTAATCGACAAACCGGAACTCGGTCGAAACATTAAGAAATGGAGGAAAGAAACGTCTGAAACAAGTGAAAGACACACCTTATGAAACGCACTGTTTCATTTTCAAAAATTTAACATGCACATGGAAAACCCAAAAGAGGGCAAACATCTCCGAATAAAAAAAATATTTTAAAGACCCAAACGTTTAGTTTGCAAAGAGTTACTAATATTCCACAACTGACGTTTCAGTTTCGATCGGTTCCCAACACTAGGTTAGATTAACCAAAATTCCCTACATGAAAATACAATGTCAAGTCAACGAGATATTCTGATCAGTCTGATTCGTTATTTCACACAGAAAGTGTTAAACAATGATCGTGTGACTCTGGTTGACTTTTAACACGTTTATTGACACAATATCATGTAGTTCTGGTTGATTTCGTACAGGCGATTGACAAGAAAACGTTGTTTCCCTTTTACACGATACAACAAATTCATAAAATATTTTACAAAAGATTTCACCATCACATATGATAAAGGGACTTCATCATCAAGCAATTGTATGATGTGTGATAACGTAATGACTGAAATGACTTCTGCATTTACAAATAAAGATGGACACGAGAAAATTTACAAAATGCAAAAACACAATGCACAGAATAGAGCATTCAAAAAAATTGATATGCTAGATGAACGGAACGGCCGAATCATTCCGCAATATCAGCTTTGTTGGTTCAACTGAGCCGTTGGCTTGCGAAATACCAGATTCTGATTTTTGCGTGAACACAACAGCTCTTCAAAGACCACTTTAAGGCTGAATATCGAAACTCAAGGGCGATTGATCAACATTTAGTGCTTGAACAATCGCTCTCTCATCTTTTCAGCTGAGACATTTGAATTTATCAGTCACAACAAAGCTCGACAATCGAATGTCCTTCACTCAAACTGTGTGCAATTCCAATGCTTCTTGGTTTCTGTAAGCTTCATTACTTCACTTCAAAAGAGGAGACACATTCACTTCAGCGCGCTGAGTATATGGAGACAAATTTCCTCGTCTGACCAACGTTTTCCTTTCAAACCGTCACAGAAACATCACTACTACAATACTGACAAAGTGTGATGGCTCAAACATATTTGCAGCAGATCCTCTGCAGCATGCACTTGATAATTATGGACTAGTGACGAAACATGATAAGAACATAACTGACATCTGATATAAACAGCAAAAAACGATCGAAACTGATAATGTTATGTGAATGAAACAGAAATGAAGAACACTTAGAAACCATGTTGTCATAAATGTGGTAGAAAATAAGACCCGTAAACGCAATTTAAGAACTAGTACATATGCACAACTACATGGACAGCATTACTCCGTAAACATTTACATTAAAACGATACGAACATTTATCTGTATTTGTAAAATGGCCCACTTTTTTGCGAATGAAAGTTTCGAAACATCTGGTAGAAATGGACGATGAAAGCAAAACCAGATCAATTCCCCATTAAACTAAAAATTCATCTTCCACAATGATTCCAAGAAGGCAGACAATTTCATTTTAGATCAATGAAGAAGTAACAATACGAATACCGATAAAACAAGAGAAAACACAATAATAATTGATATCTAACCACGAAACAATGTTATTGGATGAAATTCGAAGGTACGTATATTTCAACATCAACAAATAATGAGTTTTGCATTTGCCTTCAATGGAAGACTGTATCGTCAGTGAGTGCCATACAGATACGAGACTCTTCACGACTCAGCGATGCATACATGCGATTTGCAGTTGCACGCGGTGCACTGCCTCCTTTCGCACCCATCCAATGAAGAACATATTGACGTCTGTTCAAATAAACGGAGCATTATTAAATAAATAAATATACCTGCTCGAAAGTATATTAGAAGTACTCAATATAATAAGAATAAGATTGAATGATTGAAAAAAATATTGCGGAGGAATTACCTGTGGTAGGGTGGCATGCGGTATTCTGGCGAAGACCTTCCTTTTCGTTCATTGATTCTGCAAAAAATAATCACATTCAAAAATTATTAAGATCGACCAGAAGTGATTGAGAAATCTAGACTCCTACTATCAATCCTACTATCCACAGTAATCCTACCATCAATCTCATCCACTGCATTTCGTTTAATGAAAAAAAAATACATCAATCGATTTCAGAATATCATCAGCTATTTGCATCCCTCTTGCTTACATACAACAAACAAATATTCCAAAAATAAGAATTTTTTGCAGATTGGATCTGCGAAGGATTGGAATCTGAAACGAAATTTGAAATTTCAAAAACGGCGGAATCAACATGAAAGGCAGAAAAATAAAGAATTGAAAAAAACAAGAACAAATGAGTTCAATGGAAAAAAAGTAGAAAGGAAACGACAAACCTGCGCTTCGAAGAAGATTTACTGTCATCGTCCCCATCACGATCCGCTTGAATCCGAACATCGTTTAGGAATAACCTCTTGATCGCCACCCCCAACCAGCCATCTGCACCACCGTCCACAGCAACACTACGCACATTACCAGCGCACTCACCGCTCAATAAATTCTCTTGTGGATCGCGTTTACTTAATTTCACCAACTTTTTCACGAACACATTCAATTCTGACGTTAGCGCTTCGTTGGTTAACTGCAAAAAACAACTTTAATGTAAATTCGTTCTATCAAATAAGCGCTCATAAATCTGCATATTTCATGCATTCACTTTTAATAACAGATTCGAGTTGAGTACATCGGAAGTTTAAATTTTTAGTTCCACCAAATGCTCATTTAATATCAATTTCGATTTGAATAATTCATTGAATTCACCAAATTTTCATCTGCCGCAACAAATCTACTCCACAGCGAGTTGTATTTGGCGATTATACTCTCGACAATGAACAGCTCTCTCATAACATCCAAATAGTCTTCGGTTTGATTCAAACGACTTGATCGCGATACTTTTTCACATGTTTCACACAAACTTTCGTTGATCAACGACATCACTGGTTTGCCTAAAATCAAACCAAAAACCGAATGAAACATCACGATTCTGAGTTCTAAAAATGAAACTAAATCTCGACGAAATTGTTCCAATAACACCAAAACGTCATCTTATGAATCCGCCTATCACTACTTGAACATAATATTCGCATTTGACGTAGACATACTTTGATGATCATATTAAAGATAATCGCTTAGAAATTATCTACCACTTCGAGAACTCGATGATTAATTCTTCGAGTTCACCCCCTTCTTTCAATTGAAAACCCTAAAGCTCAGAAAATTTCACTCACATTCTTCAACAAGTTGAACGGCAGCACAATTCAAAACAACTGGAACTGTCAGACGAATGATATCCGCGATCGTGACACGACTGAACTCTTGCAGAATCTGCAATTGCATATAATGCTCACTTCTCTTAAACATATCAGTTCATAGCTCTACTCTTCAGCATCATAATAAAATCACAACAAAGAAGAAGATCGCACGCACTACGATCTCATACAAACAATGATCAAAAGCCCACCGATTCGGCCTCCTTTGTCTCGTTGAAGAGTCTTTTTTGCAGTAAAGCCGGGATGGGTAATGCCTCGGACCATGTCTTTTGCCACGTGTTATTGCCGTTCATTCGGCTCGAAAGACAACCTATCAAGACAAATGCATTCAACAGGCTAACTCGCTAGGAAAAACTGTAAACTGGAAGTCAATTTGATAGGATTCTACGAAGTTCATGATTTGCCATGCTCATACATTAACTTTTTCAACGAATGCTTCCTTCCTTTCTCTCCTCTTACGCTGATGCAGACTTTGAGCTAATAGTAAACATCAAAGATGCTCGTCCTGGAGTTCATCATTGAGCAAACTATACGAAAAGTTTTTGTAACATTTTCAAAACCACCGAAATCCACACCTTCCGGATGTATTTCTAATAAGTTGCCAGATATCTGAGGACCAAGAGTATTACGAAGTGATGACTGATACTAACCTTTACCGGTTTTCTCATCAACGACGAAATCACGTGGAGAATGCCATCGAACGAAATCTTCGAATACACACCCAGGATTCGCTGCCTTAACACAACAACGACTTCACTCACAAATCACAACGAACATAAAAAATAACTCGAAACTCGAAAATATCTTCAGTCAAAGTTACCTTCTCATTATGAAATAACACATAACAATAAATAAGAAAGATGGAAAATTTTGAAAGCTGTCGAATGAATACCTTGAAAGCTTGCATATCAGACAGTAACGGATCAATATTCATTTTGGCTCTTGCTTCAGCACTATCCAATGACGATAATGCATTCTCAAGTTTCTCGTGCATATCCTCAGTTACTGGACAACGCTCCTGAAGCAACGATATCATTCGATACCACATAAATCAAAACCAGATTAAACTCAGCAGCACAGGCAATAGACTCAGAAACATATATCAAACATAAACATAAACACACACCAATATATAAAATCAGTCTAAACTTCACGACATTACACATTTATTCTGGATCTATATCGCACATTTTTCTTTCCAAATACGCCGTTTTTGCACATAACATGTTGCTGCCATTTCCATACAATTCTTTCAAATATCAGTCAAATCAACGCACTCTTTTAACTGTCAACATGTCCCCAATTCTGAAACAGAAACCACAACTCTCGTACCTGAGTGATAAAATCATATATTGGCGTATCAGGTGCGTTCAAAAGACACAGTGGAGCCAACGAATTCAATCGCCCTTTTGGTTGTGAGTTATTAGTGCTGGGAGGTGAGCTCTCGGAAACATTCTCTACAGCACTCTCTTGTTGCGATCTCGACTCTGTACGTTTTGACTCATCTTCATCATCTTCTGATAGCCACTCTTCGGCATCGTAAAACTCTTCACTTGGCGAAAACACTGAAATTTCCTCCACTAAACATATGCACTCAAACACAAACAATAAATAGAGCACAGTGTAGAACAATTCGTATCACTTCAGACATTTCATATCACTTCAAACGTATCAATTACACCTCATTCATCCTTACTTATAGCAATGATAAATGCTGTGCGGAGTGTTCAAATGATCGATTGCTAAAATCACAGATGAAATAAATGACACTCACTCGAAATATCCGATGAGGATACGTTGTCGTCCAACAGTTTATGATGGCGTGCACGTGCGTTGATACAACTTTGAAGCATTTGTAGTTTTTGTTGTAAATATGATTGCGATAAGTCGGGGATCGTCTCTGAATCCATACTGAAACGAACTTTTTTTTACTAAAACATACAAAGCTCACATAAACATTACTGCTCTTTCACATAAACTTTACGGAAACACACTAAATTATTTTCTATGTGTTTCAGTAGTGTGCTAAAATACATTCCCGATACACATTCAAAAAATTTCTCAGTCTTCAAAATGATGAAAACTAAAGTGAGCTTTGCTCTTTACTTTTCACCATTCATCAAATCAAACAGCTAACCCAGGCAATGTTTCGCCGCACATCCATCGTCTTCGAAGTTCCAAAATGACTTCATTCCAAAGCTGTGCAAAAGCAGTCGTTCCACCCTCATGATAGCAGAGTATGTAGACCAGTGCCGTCGAGATACGACTTGCCAGACTATCCATAGGTGCTGCTTTCGAATGACTCAACGTAGCCTGATAAAAATCATACTGTTCCAGTCAATTATCACAGCTGCATCATTCTTTTCGTGTGTCTACGCAAAATGTGGGTATCTCATTGCTCAAAATCTAATTGAGAACCCTCGCAGTCCCGAATTAATTCACACGAGACCATCATTTCTACTTTTTGGGAAAAAAAACTTACATACTCAAAGTATATATCGAAATTCTGCTCTTTAACAGTCAAATAAATTACTTTCAGAATAAATTATTGGAAAAATGACGGAAAAATGAAATCAAATATCGAACAACAAATTGACAAATAACAAACAAAACAAACCAACCATGCATTTGTTGTAAATCCACTTCATTCTATCGACTTCATCATCATTTTCCAAACGATTGATTTTCGGTACTTCAACAGACGGCGACTGTTCTTTGACTGCTTCACCTGGTGCAGTTGCTTTACGATCGTTCGTGATGGGCGGTGTCATTCTACTCGATGGTGATTGCATTTCCTCATCTTCTAGCGACGATTCACTGCCGTTCGTGAAAATTGCGTTGATCCAACGAGTCAGATCGTTCTGTAAAATAACATTTACTAACAATAAGTAAAATATAATGCTTCATAAGGATGAGCAGAACACAAATCTGAATTTCTCTGTAAGACAACAACCTCATAACAAAATAAAACGTCACGATCACTTTAAACGTTTAAGGAAGAAAACAAGACAACAGACGGTGACCTTCAACCATTCTAACAAAACAAAATCAGTAACGGAGCAAAACTTCACTCTGGAAGCATTTTTTGCCCATTGTTAAAATCCACCCATCCAAAAACGAAACTGAACGGGAGTGATTGAATAAAAAACAAAAAACAACAACATTTCATGGCAACGTGAATCTGCAAAACTATGAGACTAATCGGTGAAGAAAGACTAAATTGACTGAAATCAATGATACCTTTGATATCGCAAGAACTTCATCGACCAATCCAGCTGGATTCGTGATCGAAAGACTTCGTGGTTCGGTAATCGAGGACAGCGCTGATTCAGCAGATAACGAGTTGCCGTCGGCACCCACACCCAAAACACCCGATAAATGGAGGCGGCCTTCCCTCCCTGATGCCGTATCGAATAAAGTTTTGAGGGCCAAATCTGAAGGTCAACCCTCATCAATGCGTATTTGTAGGCGATGTAAGGAATTCATTTGAAAATAACAAAATCTCGAGGACAACGCTCATTTCACTTCACACTCCTCTGCTTGGTATCGAATGAAATGTTTCACAACAAAAAAAGAAAAATACTGACAATAAGTAATACTTCATTTCATAACGCAAACTATATCCAACATTGCCCTTTTTTGACTGTATTGCGCTCATTTGTTCAGTTTTTGTTTCAATCATTTAATAAACCTATTTTGTCCCTCTGATGACAAATCGAACAACACAATCAACAAAACCAACTAACTAACTCATCAAGCAAGCGGTGCCGTCTTGAAACGATGCTGAGGCACACCAAAATGGTGCTGTTAATGGGTCGAGATCCGAATAAACGTCATTCTCGTTCAGCGTTTCTTGTCTCAAATTTGGCCATATCGCATGTAAATTAAAGACCCTGCAAAAATTGCCGATATAATGGCGACGAATTGAGATCAAATTAACATATAAAATCTTTCGTGTTATCAAGCCATGCATTACGTTTCAACTTTTGAAGGTTTAAGTACTCTATCAATTAATCTGAAAACGGTATCCGGTAGTGCTGAAAATCGTTTATCATTCCAATTCCACCCAGTTTTGCAACTGCGCCAATACAACAACTCACTCGAGTATATCTGATTCGGCACCAAACGGCAAACGTGGAATATTGCCTACGAAAAGTTCATTCGGTGTGACCATTCGATCGATCAGCGCATACGATGACCACGCTTGTGCACTATTGACGTCCAATGCTTCCTGCCAATTCAGCACTCAATAACACAATTCAAAAACCTAGCTCAACATGAATGTTTAATGACGATAATGAAATCAACTAAAAACGAAAAATGCAGAGAAATATAACAGTGACAATATTATTTTCGACTGATGCATTTTGCTTTCAGCTGGAGAGATATACAGAAATTCGCTCACCTGTAACTTATAGTCGATTTGAATGGATACACGAATTGTATGTGTATCCATAAGGGAACATTTCTGAAAAGAAAACAGATTCTACGATTCTAGGCTTCAATGAAACTTCAAAAATGAATTAATAAATGATTTGTAAATAGTCCATCCAATCAGGATCACTTAACAATCAACGTTCCCAAACTATTGTACTACTATAATACATCAACGATGAACCAACTCAGCGAATACAAGATTTAAAAAACAATTTTCAAACGAATTCAATACGAATCAAGTAAATATAAGCGTTTGCTGAGAATGTCCTGAACTCATTTAAAAGAATTTTGAAAATGTAAACTTTCATGAACAATACATTATACTGTTCAGGAAAGCAAGAACATACCACTTTATCGACGAAGAGCTCAATCAAGCCCGAAAGATGACTGTGAATCGATTGTAAACGTCTCAAATGAACCGAATCAAAGTACGTTCGTACTGAATGATTTTGACAAACACCAAAATATAACTGTCGATCTAAATCTCCATACTGCACGAACACTGGTAATTCGCTAAAACAACATTCGACCAAATTCATCTCAATACTGTAATAACCTTCCGACTGCCTTTTTCCGACTTTGAACCAATGAGGTGATCATCACATGTTCATAAAATGATGAATATCATTTTTTCAAATCAAAAAGCAAACTATTTGGAAACATGACAAAAAATTCTAATTCGTCTTGCTGATGAAGATCAATTGTATGGGAAGGGTTCCGTTTTCAATTTCATCAGCATTAAATTTTTCAATTCTGGATGACAGAATTGAAATTCAACTGAATTCTGAAAATGAATTGAACTGAATTCTGACAGAACAGAACTGACAGAACTGAATTCAATTCTGAAATTCAAATAACTGAATCATGCGTTCTGAGTGAAATGAGTTCATACAATGATGACACTTCACTTATTATATATAACAACTAATTAAGTAATTACTGTTAATCTTACCATTCAGTAGTGGTGAGTGCAATGTTCACAGCCGATAAGATTGTATTCAACTGATTTTCATTCACCACTTTATCTGTCGACCAATCGAATGGTGTCAACAATAAAAACTCCAACACACCAAACTGAAAATATTGCAAAATTTACGTTCAATGAACTGAGAGTAATGAAGAGAAAATATCTGAAAAAGTTAGTTAATTCAATAAAGTTTCTTTTCCGAAGCATATGAGATTACAATCAACTCGGGTATTTTCTCAGAATCACTCAAGATCAAAAGCATAGCAAGAAGGAAGTGAAATGAAAGGATGAAGTTAAAACAATATCCAAGAGTGAATGTGGAATAAGGTGGCTGATAGTCATCAATAAATAAAAATGAAACCTGATTAGTGATGATCGAACCAGGACAAAAATCTAGTTCGGTGGCCAATAAAAGTTTTGCCGCATTCGACATGTAGTCGCCATTCGAAGTGTTACCAGTTGATGATGGTGGATCCTCAGATATGGATTTACGCGGTTCTTCAACAATACGTTCCAAGTTTTTTGGCCAATAATAAGACAGCTTTAGGGCATTATTATCACCGAATATAACTTTAACAGACTTCGAATCCCATTCACATTGTGCAATCAAACTCTGAAAATTGAGCGACTGTATCAATCGAAAACTACTCATTGACTTTCGTAGGATGGAAAAGAAATGAATCCTTCAAAAATTCAGAAAAACAACACTGATAAATGCTTCCACTACCGTTTCAGTGCTTTTTCCGCTGTGACTAATTGTTTGAAACTGTACGTATCTTAAAATGGCTTCCCGCAATGCCAATAAATTTACTGAATCATAGAATATATTTCAAACCGAAACTAGATTACTTCAAAAAGAAAATCAAAGAAAATACTGCATAATCAAACAACAGTATACTTTGTTGATTGTAAAGCGGTTGTTGCTAGACGATTTCTTCTCCACACCCCAAGAATACATTGCTGCTTCCAAGCCAACGATGAAGCTTTCCAACGATGTGATCACAGTGAAATCGTTGATTTCAAACACTTCGCTATCCTCATCACAATATCCCCCTTCTCCACTCGACGAATTAGTAGTCATTGCTCGCGGATCTGCACCAAATAAAACAAAATTAGCGCAAGTTGGAATCAAATTAAATATCGCCATACTATCACGCATAAAAAAAGTACATACTTAGCAATGAATCGCTTTTATAAAATATCAAAACGTGATAGAATTATTGAGGAGTTCAATTATTTTTCTACAAATATATCTGTAAACCGTGAAAATGCAAATTGAAGAAGATGCAATGAAGAGTAACTCAACGAATCGCGTTTGTTCTACAAGATACTTTCAACTTTTCATATCGTAACGATAACGTCGTACGCTGCATTAAAAAAATTTAAAAAAACAAAAATCTTCAGTGACACCCATCGCACAGTAACGATAAGCAGCATGTGTTTGGATATTAATACCTCACTGTCAGTTCGCATCGGCACGTGATATACAGAGAAGAAGATACATATTTCATCAGGTTATTGAACAAAAAAACTCGAACTGTCTCACCCGAATGTACCGTATCATCTGGCACCGTATTCTTCCCATCGCTTCTGCTTATACTCTTGTCATTATTGATCTTTTCGCATTCTTACTTGAGAAGATAAAGTGAAAGGAACCAATTGTACAGAATCATTTCAAATGTTGATCAACCTCATCACTGTTAATCTGTTCAATAACGATAGAAAGTTTGGTGCTGTATTCAGATTCATTCTGAGAATGTATAATATGCAGCTTGTTTTATCAGATGTTCTCATTCGACGAATCAAGTGTATATAATAAAGCTAGATTGTTGATAAACGTTCTGTTTGCATACGAATGTCACGCATAGAATGGGCTGAAAATATGACTCACAAATATAAAATCCTTTGAATATCAACTTAACTGGTACGAAACACTATTTGATTTCGTGTTGCTTTCTTATATCCTTTTCAGATTCTAAAAGTGATATATCAAGGCATATCGGAATCAATCACATCAGAAAGAGCACCGTTCAAAGATCGACAGTTAACTTTGACACCGGCATGATATGTTACTCTTAGAATCCTGTGGTACTATCCTTTAAGCAGGTGGCGGAACCAAAATTGAGCAATCCCCTGGCTGACGAGATCCTCCAGCCAAAAAAATGCACTATGACGAACGCTATTCTAATTGTAAGCTAAACGATCACAAACTAAACCAGTTACAAACTAAAGGTTACAGCCTGAACCACACGACAACCCGGACATTTATGTGGAAAATTTGCTCCTCATCGTTTTCCCATTGCATTATCTTGAAAAGCACTTCCCCCTATCTTATGAAGCACAGAAAACGGATAAAAATCTTAAAATAAATGAATGAAAGGAACAAGCAATGCAAATCTGCCTTTGTGCCAAATGTGGCAACTTGTCACCGATCAACACATTGACTTACCTCTCGAAAGCGGGAATTTGAAAATTTCTAGAAATAACCTTCACAAACAATACTCCCTGACGGTTTTTGGGGGCCCACTGACCGCTAGACGGGTGCCGAAGTGCCGTTTCGCGGTCAGCGCCCCAGAAAAGGAAAGCCTGACTCCCAGTTCAACGTATCTTCGGGTAGAAAACGTCTTATCAGCCCTGACTAATCCGAGCTGATAAGCAGCCATTTACTACCCAAAGCACCAGAGCGATGGCTGTGTTATCCGATGAAAGTGAACCTATCCAGACCCTTCCAAGTCTCACGAAAACATCGACAGCCTCAAGCTCTGGTCTGAACTGGAAATCAGGTGGTACCACCCAGCTAGTGAACACGTCCCCGTTACTGGTGACTCGAATTTCACTACCCAAAAGATAATTTTTGATCCCTTCATCCGTAAACAGTGTCTAACACAAAATACAAAAAGTGAAAGCCATTCACTAGCCGGGCAGTACCGATTGAAAGAGCTCTTTATAACCACACGAAGGTGGCCGGAAGACGAAGTTCCTCAAGAGCTCTTTCAAAACGAAAAACAACAATAACAATAAACAAACAAACAAAACAACAAGAAGAAACAAATAACGACAACAAAAATAAACGAAAAATAACAGCGCCCCCCTCCCCAAAACTTTTACACTTTTCACATAAACCACATTAAAAATGCAAATTGAAAAAATACGTCACAGCACACAATAAATGAAGCATGACAACATATAAGACATCACAACATACAAGATATATCACATAGCAACATACATCATATCATGCAACTTATCACATTAACGTCATATCACATATATTAAAGCAGCAACAAAAAAAGCAGCCATTCCACTCCATTACGGCAAACTGACGAATCCAACACAAAAGTAGAACACTGCTCTGAAGTTCTAAATTTGTTATCATCAGATAGAACCATAGAACAATATTTCTAACAATTATAGCATATGATTCATTCGGAATGAATCCAACGAAACCTATGCAATTATCCTACATGACTGAGTTCCGTTACCTAATCTGTTACTGCGTTCGAAACAAAAAACTAATGAAGGATAAACAAAAAATACGGGAAGCACAGATTCATTGCACAGCATGCATTTGGAAGAAAACTTAAGCATGAAAAGAGGGATATGATAGCAAAGAAGATTTTAATAAAACCCATCGAGTTTCACATGAAATTAAAAGCCGCTGAATATTCTAATTTTATGAAGCAGGGATATCTTGTGGCTAAGCGTTTATAGAGTATCTTAAAAGAGATGATACGCTGAAAAAGAAATGAACAAAGTTTGGTTTATTGTCTTGGTGGCCCTAAAGAGGGCCGTTGGGTTTCACGGGGTCGAGACCTAGCCAGTGCGCAGCCTCATATCCTAGTGTCTGCAAAAAAGCGTCTCTTAAAGAACATTCCCTGCTCAAAAAAACAATTGTGGGGTAAACTACTGATAAATCAAAGATAAAAAGATTCTGAACTCATTAATACAAAAGGAAATATTTCTCAACTTAATACCTTCCCGTGATGAACCAACTGCAGCGACTGCTGATCGATCGAGTCGAAGCTGCTATTCCGGACCGTCGTTGAACCATTGAACCATTCATAGACCCAGTCGAATGCCATCGTGTGAATGAAAGTTTTTAATATCAGCAATTAAAATATATTCATACGCTTATAACCAAACATCTCGAATAAAAAGAAGAAAATGTCACAAAATGATTCCTATCCTTTTCAGTAGTTGCTTGACTGGTCAAAGACATAGACATCACATTTATCTAGAACCCGAGGTCCCCCGCCGCTGTCCATAAAGACATGGTAGTCTGACGGTACGGATGCCGGGTTCACCCGGAACCGGGATAGGATTTCTCCTTGGGTTATCAGCCCATTCTCCCGGCCACACTGCATTCGCACACCTACAGGGAGCTAGTAAATGCAGTGTCTATGTCTGCGACCCGACTAACAACGGATCAACAAAACTTAGGAATCATTCCGTGAACATTCTCACCTACTTCATGGAACTAATGTCCACGGAAAAAAGAGTAAATAATACATAAGAAAATACTTATCAATTTACCTACCCATGATAAAATTGCAGCGGCTACTGAACGGTTCCATTGCAACGTCTATCCTGCTGTTGATCCATCATTCGAATTCCCAATCGAATGCCATCGAGTCAATGAAAGTTTTAATATTAGCGATTGGAATATATCCATGAGCATATAATGAAACAATAGAAACAAAAAGAAGAAAATGTCACAAAACGATTCCTATCCTTTTGAGTAGTTGCTTGACTGGCCAGAGACATAGACACCACATTTATCTAGAACCCGAGGTCACCCGCCGCTGTCCATGAGAACATGGAAGTTTGACGGTACGGATGCCGGGTTCACCCGGAACCGGGATAGGATTTCTCCTTGGGTTATCAGCCCATTCTCCCGGCCACACTGCATTCGCACACCTACAGGGATCTAGAAAATGCAGTGCATATGTCT